>JADWOT020001615.1:0-48000 GCA_036345935.2 Taenia hydatigena
GCGAAACCACGACGCTTTAAGTGGGCAGGTGGGTAAATGTATGTGGAGGGCGTGACATTCAGCTACTTCCACTAATATCTTCACGTAACCACTTCCTCCATGCGACACCGCTTCAGTAAAAATCTACAGAGTAATGAGCAAAATGTGCTGACAGCAATCTGTGTGTTTCAAATATACCTCGTCTGGACTAAATGTAGTATCTGCCCACATTGAATCCGACTGCCAAACAGGTGATTACCACGCATTTGCCTATGACGAAGCTTCGAAAGTCAGGATGGAAGGGAAAGAATGGCTTAGGATTGCAAGTTTTTTATTAATAGCGGCTTAACTTGCGATCTGATTTCATTGCACTGCAAGAGAATTTCAGTTTTTTGACACAAATAATTGAGCATCATTCGACTATCAGTAAACAAACATGAAAACTGCGAATCATCAAGGCGCACACAAGGTGGACAAATTAATGCTCGCTGGTAATAGGGACTACTTTATCTTATAAAATATAGGCAGCACATTCAACTACGTGTCAAAATAAAGGGCCTCATTGCTCAAAAGTGGCACTTGCCTATAATCCTTGGGAGTCACAGAAAGGAATAAGTGATTGGATCTCTCCTATTATCAGATTCCATCGGTCACGTATAAATTCCTCCACCTTACTGCTGTCAATATTTTACTTAATTTAAAACTACTTGATTAACTCTATTAGGTAATTTTCTTTTAAATTAGAGTATTCTAATATGCCTATGGAGGCTTATCAACGTGATGTAGCTTAATATGTCTCCTGCAACCATCGAAAGAGCTCGACTTTTACTCACACTGTCTAAGTAACATTATCTACAATTTACGCTGGCAAATAATGGAAAGTATTTTTATTGATGCCTCTGATCCATAAAATTATCCTTGAATTTTTGGCGTTGTTAAGGACATTTTGAGGCAGAGCAAGTTGACACACTGAATTGTTGTTGCAAATCCAAGCGCTTAGCATTTCAGATTGACTCACCTCATTAAAACAAACATAACTTTAATGCCCATCACTCTATTTTCGCTTGCGTTTCATTAGACCAGGGTTCAGGCAAACATATGTAGTGCAGATTTTATGCTTTGTCCGGATTAGAACAACTCCAATTATTTTACACAATACAAAGCCTAATTGCTAATTGCTGACTTCATGTTTATAAGCAAAAGCAATTAATTGAGCTTGATTAATTGAACTGGACCACTTACATACAACTTAGTACTTGTATTAATCGGGGTATAATGATGCCCAATTCGAATGACTTAGAATTTGGTTTTCGCGCAAACGCCTCGAAACACATTGGTGTATTTCATCCTACTCGCTACTTGGATTATCTCAGTCTCTCCTGTGGCTAAGAAGACTTTTGAGAAGAAGAATAAAATCGCAATTTGGGTGGTTTGTGACGAAAAAGCAGAGCACAAGGTTTAATCTGTTCTTTGAAAGTACCTTGCAAAGTTTCTGTCTTTTCCTAAGGAAGAAGGTAGCATGTAAATGATTACATCAAGCAACATTTTTGCTTTTACAATTGAAATGAGCCGCTTTGCACTGCATTGTGCCGCAGATACATCAATTTTGCATTTATTTATGCCAGTAGGGCCAAAGAAACAGGCTTCAACTCTGACTGTGGATTCCGATGATCGGAATATCTAGTGGCCACCGCTAGAGGAATCAGTTACGAATGATTAGTTGAAAGCACTGCTGTCAAGTTTCTTAAGTGCGATTGACATTTAACACGGTGGTACACTCAGGTAGAAGTGAAAGCACATGAGGTCGAGACAGTGCTTACGCAATCTACCATCTTACATCAGTGATCACACTTTGTGGACTGAAGATTCTGGTCCTGCGCAGGTAAGTTATTCGTAAACCCTGGTCCCATCCCAGCCCTTGTAAATTCTACTCATGTACCATTGTCACTAGACAAAGACTACTGAGCATTATTCCGTTAGGGTCACTATTTAGCCTCAGTGTTGTGGCAGCTCTAGGGGACGCCTTTTCTCAACCGGTGATGCGTATTCACCTATGTACAACAGCCCGCGTGGTCAGTAGTTCCTTCACGCAACCTTTCAAGGGGAATGTTAACAAGCAACTGGTGGCGATAAACGTGTGTTTTGCTTACTTATTTTCCGCATTGTCTTCTTTAATGAATCGTAGATCGCCAAAAGAGGCAAGTTCTGGGTTCCTGAGAAGCAGAAGTAAAACTATCTCATCCGGCTGACGAGGCACGCCAGTTTGTGCTGAAGCACTTTGAAGAGGACATAGGATGTCTGACGTCGCGAGCAATAAGTCTTTACCTCTATCCGTGGATTTTGTATGTCACTTGCCTTTTGAATAAGAAGGAAAATACCTGTTTTCTGAATTGATGTATTGGAGACGTACTTAGGTGCTAGGCCGTGGAGGATAATTTGCAACGGGCGACGAATCCACAATGCCTGTAAGTGTACAACCGGTTTTAAAACTGCCTTTTCGTTACAATTTTCTACACTTAGTAAGTCGAAAAGGCTACCACCACAGCGTCGTACTGTTAAGTAGTCAAGTGACATTAAGCGGTTAGTTGCATGCCAGTCTTGACAGTAGTTTCATGCTAGCTTGACATGTGGCTACCTCATTTCAAATCATGAGGATTGAAACACCTTCCAGAGGTGTAGCCGATAAAGGGTTTCTATATTACAGGTAGACAGCCAACAGAACAGCTCCTACTCAGTTCTCCTCTGCCGAATTTACTTGACAATCAATTCCTTTTTGTCTGCATTACTCACTGTATGCCTTCTCAGCAGCACGACAAAGGCAGATTATTCTCCCCACCTTGCCACTGCGTAGGTGACGATGGGGGATAATCGTCTCGCATTCCACTAATACACACTGATGCAGCTTGTGCGAAACCAGTGAGAACACTTTCACGCTTTTCCACCTACTCAAAAAAGATGCAAAGTATTGCGTATGTAAGTTAAATCAACAGCAAATATTTCACAACGCTTCTCAAACCAGGCAGACGTGATCTCCAGCCGTCTCTTCAACAGTTACTTTATACTTATCAGTAGAAAAGTGCCTTTTTGCAGGGCCTTTATTCAAAGGGATAGGAACGTGCTTCCCTCACATTTGAGCCTTTGATAGCATTCACATTCAAAGCAAATACTTTCCGTTCAACCAATCAAGTTTCGAGCGCCTTCATCATGGCTTTACAGAGAAATTTGACGTCATGCAGACTTATCCACACATTCGTAAGTGAGTAGCCTCGGTTTGTAAATTAATTTTTAAATCCACCACCGCTCAGTGACATTAAGGTACTAAGTAAAGTAGTAACGAAGTCAGAAAAGCAGATCTGCTTAATTGTTCCATGAATTTGTCAGCAAAGTAGTGCAAACATGGAAGCTGCCGCTAGAGCATAGTAGACGGAGTCATCTATCGATTCGAGATCGAAAGCTTTTGCGCCCCCTAGTTGAGTTATCGTCCCTCCCAACAATCACTCACTCGTCAAGGCCACTAAGTGAGTTCATGGTGGCCAACACATTTGCCCGCTTGCGAATGTACTTGTAAGAACACACTTCGTTGCATGCGCGTCATGGAGCCGTGGTTGTCGGGCCCTCTCCTGCTGCTGAAGCCACCTTGACGTTTGAGCCAAATCACAAACATTTATTAGCGGTACAAGCTGTCTGCTTCCTTCAGATTTGTTAGCGAACATACTTCTTACAGCTGATTACTTTCTGGTCGGCAAAGATTTAGTGCCTCTACTTTATTTAAAGGAAAGGGTGATGGCCGATTAATTCATGAAATAAGGAATGTCTCTTTCCCTGACCACAGATTAAAAGGTGATGGTCTTGACTAAATGGATGGCTCTATTTAAGCAAACACATTTCAGACTCTGCCGAAAATTCCTACCACTACCAAAAACACTCTATCGTGTGCAAGCGCATGGTCTGCTGCGGTGTCTGCGGTGACCTACGAAAGAATTCGAAATGCGATGATCAACGTGATTTTGCTTAAAGGGCATGGAAATGAGTTTGCACAGCTTAGTCTCTCATAAAGTAGAATGTAAGGAATGTAAGTAATTTTGGCAAAGGGTCTAGAATGCGTTTGCTTAAATAGAGCCATCCATTTAGTCAAGACCATCACCTTTTAATCTGTGATCAGGGAAAGAGACATTCCTTAAATCATAAATTAATCGAACATCACCCTTTCCTTTCAATAAAGTGAAGGCAATAAATCTTTGCCGACCAGAATGCAGCCAAGAGAACTTCATCCACTCGATTTGGGTCTCCACTTTGAATGTGATGATAAACGCGGTGCGTCGTAGACTGGGTACTTGGCTTTTCAACTTAATACGTGTTAGTAGTTGGTGTTCATGTAAAATACTAGGAGTTTTTAAGCTCAACATGAGACACGATGTTTGATCTGGGACACCGTTAATTGCTGCTTTCGTGTTTGGCAGTAGAATTATTTGAAGCAACCCAATTGTGCTACCAGTGAGTAACTTATACCATGGGATGTCGGTTGACGGATGGACAAAAGCCTTGAATCCCATTCGTCTGATTGCACATATTTCATTAAATCTTAGCAGTTAAATCCAACCGCGATTTATTCTTTCCATCTGCTTATGGCTTAGCAAATAGTTAAGTGTTGTGCGTGTCACGTAGTCCATTGAGGTCTTGCAGGGTCTAGTAAGTGGTTAGCTGTCAAATTAAGGTCTTTATTGCTGCGAACGAATTCGGACAATTCATGCTGACAAATCCATCAATTAAAGGTAACTGGAGCGACTCTGTCAGCATCTTGTGCATTCATAAGTTCTGGTTCAGCCGCTTTAGCAAGCTAGTTTGTCATAATCAACAAAAAAAGGTTTTCCTCTTGGCTTACAATGGAGAACATTCACGATATACACGTACTCCTTATCTTGTGGATCCTACAAGCACAGCTTGCAGTATTGCGGTAGCTATGTTTTGCTCGGGTCATCTACCACCTTCACTTCACCCACCTGGTTCACGCACTTGCACGATTTTTGGAGAACTGTTTGTACCAATGAGTCTAGGCCTACTAATTGTTTTCTTGAGAGATTTATGAACATCCTGCCACATCTGTATCTCTCTTATTCTGACTGCCACTGATCTTGCTTGCATTTGAACTACTTAATGCGCAATCGGTTAGTTTTAACAAGTTTCTATTCGTAAAATGTGCATTTCGCTGCTTTATTTCCATCTAAAATTCCTGGTCGCTATCCTTTTAGCACAACAAGTTGTTTTACTTGGTGAAGCTGGGATGATTGTGAACAAAATTTCCTGACGCATTATCTAGGTGATGGAGAAATTAATGCGTTGCATATGGAAATGAAGAACTGTTGGGAGTATAACGGACAGACAACAGCACGCTTTTTTACTTAAAAGCGTCACTCGCAAACTAAGAAGAGAATAATAATGTCAAGGCGAAGGTTCCTGGTAAGATTGGGTGAAGCCAGAATGCTGAATGTAATGGGACACCCGCTTGTGAGTACCTGTCAGTGTCGATAGGCGCACTATGATTTCCGCTTCCCCTTTCTGCGATCATTCAGAATCTACTAAATTAGGAAATGTCCGCATTAGCATTTCATTATTTAGTAATTTGATTTAAAAATGGTGCCATACATTTAAAATCACTTGGAGCGTGCTGCTTTTTGAGGATTGGCCTAAAAGTGTGCTGCACGCTCTGTCACAAACCCTTGCAGATCTTACAAAAGTAGTCACTGCTTATAAGCAGGTGGAGCGACTTGGAGAGCACATGCTCTCACCTGCTCTATGCTAGTCCATCATTTTCCTTGATGTTTTACACAATCAGCGAACTTATTGCCATTGCATAACTTCGTACCTTCCCGATTCTGGAAGACCATTTAGGCCTTTCGTCGAATATTTCGCTAAAGACGAAGCCCACCGCATAATCATGAAGGAAAGTATTAGCGGTGGTACTATTATTAGAGCCAGGCGAGCTGCCAATCATTCCGCTCTTTGACAATTCAACAATTTCTTCAAGCATTTGTAATAGAGGTGGATTAGTCGGTGTATTATCCATGGGTTGTATCCACTGACGATTTGACTCTAGACTCTTTTGTGTAGGTCGAAAAGAACAGGTCTAATGCACAAACTCTCCTACGAATTCGGCTTTCTTGTGGCTGAAGCAAAGCGACTTTAATTGAGGTAGAAGTAAGGTAGGGTTCGTGCAAGCTCTATAGTAACGCAATTTTAGTGTTACCTCGGATGCAACCCGTTCATTCTGCTTTTCAAGAGAAAAAGTGCTTACGGTTTCGTGTGATTGATTCGACACCTATCTATGACATGAAAAACATGGAAAAGCTGGAGGAGACTCGGTGAGTAAATAAGTCTACGTTCTAAAATAGTTTAGATAAACTCTTAAGGGATACTAAATCAAGTAAAACACAGATTATTCGAAAAAATTTTCGGGCTTATGCGTACCTCTCTCCTGGCGAAAACACATAAGTTTTCTATCTCCAGTTTGCTGACAATTACATTCGTATTAGCAGTGTTTAGCGCAAACCTTCCATATTTCCGGGCGGTTGTCGCGCCTTAGTAACGACAGCACTTTGATACAGAATTCTTTGAATATTTACTGCGATGCTATGTCACGCGACCGGAAGTTTTCATGGAAGGTGAGGGCATGCCCTCTCCTTTTGCAGTACGAAATCCAAAAGAGCATAAGTTTCTATCAGGTGATTGCCAAAACTAGTTGATCACACAAATTGTAACAGCTTACTGGTGAAGTAGATAACTTAGAAGGCCAATCAAATGGATGGCTTGTTAGTTGATGGACATTTGAGTGAGTGGATGGAAGGTCGCTAGCTATCAAGTAATACAAATGAAGCCTGATTGCAGCCACTGCTTTCGTTAGGAGTCTTCGATAAGCAATGCACACACAGGATTGAACCAAGGTGGCAAATGAATGATCTTTTGCATTTAATGACAAATTCAAAAGGCGTCTTTGCTTGCTAATAAAAATGCAACTGGTCCGTCACTTCTGGGAGACTTCCTAAATTTAAAATTTTAAAAGCTTGTTCCCGTGAATGGGCTGTCGAGTTGTTTGATAAACCCACAACCAAGTTCTTTTCCTGGTGCTTTAGACTTTAGCATAAATTTCTCGAATAAAAAAGCAATTGCTGACGTGTTAGCAGCTGTGTGCTTTACATCCGTGAACTGTGACCAGCCACATTGGCTTAGAATTGCGCCTTTAATTATTCAAAACTTTAATCACGTCGACAAAATCTTCAAGCTGATAAACTTACATGAAAGCCCTCACACGATCGTCTCTACAAGGCATTCAAGACTTCCAAAGCTGAGAATGGAACTGGTCTGTTAGTGACATCGCATGCAAGAACATTAATAAGCCAGCGTCTCGACTAGTACCGATGCAATACAAATGGCTTTTGACAAAATTTAAGGTTTTCTGTTGGCAAAAGCTGGCATCATTTTGATCAGACTAAGAGATATAATAAGTAACTGTCCATATTAGCAGCCTTAGTAGAGCTGTTTGCCTGCCAAACTATTTATATGGCTTAAAGTCCCTTTTAATAACGCAACCATAAAAAACAACAGCCTGTAACTAAATCGTGCAGATACCAAGATTAAACAGATTAATTTAGCGTTCAGTTATCAGCAAAGATCAGACGACACTACCCAAAGTATCATACAACAGACTAAGTATTGGTGGCAGGATTGCATGCAGAACCAAGTCGCTGGAGAGATTTCGAGATAGATATCCATGCCACTAAAATCAAGGCAAACGAACGGTAGTCAAATATACGAGTGATTAAGATTGCCACTGTTACAAAGCCCGCAAAGCAAAGCAAAGGCTACATTGAATGTATCCTTTAAAAAAATTCGTCATTACTTTACAAAAAAAATAAGTATTTGCCTATTTTCTTAGAACAGGACACATGGAAAGAATAACGAACAAAATTCTGCTCATTCTACTATCTAGTATGCTCCGCTGTTACGTATGATTGGTCTACTCCCTCTCATTTTCCTTATTCATAATGACGGAGTACAACGTCAAGGACGGTGTAACAGCCCAGTACAGCGAAGTTTAGAGCAGCACATTGCAGCGCAGAACACTATTTCTACCCCTTTTGCCTTAGAGCAACCCAGCCACTCAAAAGGATATGCACGAGAGCAAATCGAGCACCTCCAGAGCCACTCAACAGCGAGTCCCCTGCTTTAACCCAGATCATCCATTGCGCCTTCTAGGCCCCCGCAGAGCCAGCAAAACACTTTCGGCACGTAGACTCAGTATGAGCTGCACCGATGCTCACCATATAAGGCAAGTACCAAAATGTTAACAAGCGCAGGTCCTTTTTCAGAGTAGCTAGCTTTCAAGGCCTTGAAATTGGCTTTTTTCTCACTTATTCTTGCCCTATGCGAAACCTTGTTGGAATTATGTAGCAGCTTTTATACATAGCACGTTACTTGCACAAAACCGTTATCATTTGTCGCAGAACTACCACCAACCTCCTCCTCGCTTGTAGCAAGTTATGCCATCGACTGACTGCCCCACCAGTACTATTGTTATGCTGATGAGAGCACGCCTTATCCGCGCTAAGTGTTAGCGCACCCTTCGCAGAGACAATTAAACGGGCTATGATTTCGCTTTAAGAAACCTGGATTTGAAGCCTAAAAGAACATTTGATTTAGTTTGAGCTATCCAGGACTCTGTTTCACCAGCAAAAGTTATGCGAATTTGTGCTGCTTTTACGGATCATTTAGATCCATCACGCTTTAGTGTTTGTGAGGACTAAGAGTGTTACTCCCCTTGACCTTACAGCAAAGTTCTTTTCTGGCTTTTAAGTGCTGGATCCACAATCAATCTATTTAATGGTATAAAATTTATGCTGGAGCATTGACAAACCGAGAATGAGAATCCGACTTGGCGTGCGATTCGTTTCCGCTTAGTCAACCAACATAGGGGCAGACTGTGCAATTTGTAGAGATCCAATCACTGTTCTACTCTCCTATCACAAATCTAAACCGCATTTTTCATTCGTTTGTTAGTGAATAGGATCATCGGTGTACGGCTGCGCAGTGATGACCGTCAAGATCGGTGCAACAGAGTTCGCTTGGCATCTAGCTTGCAGACCGCTCAAATTAGTAGAAGGAGTTGAAAATCAGCGTTTGATCAAATACCAGCAGATTTTGTCAGATTCATGCTGACTGCTGACTGAGCTGCCTTAAATTATAGCCCAGATCATCACAGCGAGATGATGCTCGAACGATGAAAGCAGAAGACTAACCTATGAGGGCAGCTGGTGCTGTTAAAAGAAAAAAGATTCTGCAGTACTTTTAGTATGATATCCAATCATAAAATCGCAAAATTAGGCTATTTTGATGTTTGTTTTAGCCCTCCACAAACAACAGTTGTGCTTTAAGGTACGAAATGCTCCTCATTAACACATAGGTGTTTATTACAGCCAAACAAGGCACTACCATCAACACACAAAACTAAAGTCGAAAACTGCCACATGGGTTGGAGACTAAATGTAGCTGACCGATTTCTTGAGCCTGAGTTAGTAGCTGATTGATAAAGCAGTCGCCTTGCCTTCCCACAGGAGAGCCTCTTCCTGCACACTGACACTCTATTGTAAACGAAGTATCCTCCACTTCATGCTGCTTTAGCTCAAAACACACCGATTTGTCAACGTCAACAGCCTGCTTCTCATCGGAGCCATGGGATGATTTAAGGATGTGAGGATTGATGAAGTCAAAATTGGCGAACAGCTCATTAATTTTCTTGGCTGTCAGTCCAAACCATGCGGGATCCTTGCCATTTGGTAGGACTGGCACAACTCGACGCACACTATGCTTGTCATGAGTGTTTCGAGGATGTCTGCTGATCAGGGGTATGTTCCTATCGGATACAGCCGCCAGTAGCACGTGAACGTTGGAGTTGAGGCCATATTTCGCCTTGGCTGCCAAAGTTTTAAGCTTGGAGGGGTGGTGCGGTGGTTTCATTTTGCAAGCCACCACTTCCTCCCAGTCGACGTTTTGAAGAACTCAAGACGCTTTACACCATCAATGTCTACACGCTTGTGATTGTGTGTGAGGCAAGCCTTGAAGAATTTGCGTAGAGGTGCGGACACGTTCGGCAAACGGCCAGTCATGAAACGGCACGTGCGCAACCAGCCCTGAGCAGTGGCGTGACCATATATGACACAGGCGGCGAGAATGCCCAGGCTCCAGACGTCTGCTCTCGTGGTGATTTCCACTCCTTTCTCCACTTCAGGTGCCATGTAGAAGGGTGTTCCAGTGAAGTCTGTCTTCTTGGGAGGTCCCACCCCTCTCGACATGCGTATGAACGATCATAGTCAGTAATGAAAACGTGACCCGAAACGGCAATAAGCACATCGGTTGGCTTGATATTTAAGTAGACGATGAGCATGGAATGAAGATGCTTCAGACCACAGATAATCTTGCAGCTGTAAAATCGTGCGTGCTTTTTACTAAGGAGGCCAACAGTTGAGATGAGATCCCGTAGGTCGAATCTGCTTCCTTTACGCAGTACAAGGGTTGGAGCCTCGTGAATTAGTAGGCTTTCAATCAAGGTAACTATAAACGGTGATTGCTCCTCCTCCCTAGCTAGTCGCACAAGGATGTGGTGTTCTCGAAGAGCGCACCGCACAGCAGATCTGTTTTGCAAGTAGAAGCGCTTCAATGCACAAGTCACAGATGTCGTGGTCACGTCCCATCTTTGAGTATAGACTACCTCATAGACAAGGGAATGGGACCCGTGAGAAATAAACTTCACCACATCAAACTTACCAGCCTCCATGCCTTTTATGCACGCAATGCTGATTCGTCTGTTGGTTGACAGACCTCAAAGGCTGCACAACTGTTAAATGTTCATCTAGAGTAATCTAATCTGATTTGACTTCGATTTCTATTCGGTCGTCGCGTTTGATTCTCATCCTCGATGGTGCGCCAACAAGGGTGGTACGGTAGGAATGCTAATAAGTTGTTCAGCATTTTTAAATAGACAATAAATGAAGATCAGGCATAAGTTTTTGTGAGACTAACTTAGCCATAGCTTTAAGAGCCCTAAAGAGATGTTTAAGCAAGGGCTAACAATTGGCTCCTTTTATTGTATTGGAATTATTTAGGAGTCCTGTTTATTACGTCAACAGGTATCCTGGCTGGAAAGGGATACACCGTGTTTTCCTTGGTGTAATATTCAGAGGAGGATGATAACCTATGAGACAGCCCCCAACTACAGTCTGCTTGTGCATCTCATACCCTATGCCGTCGTTGAATTTACTTCATCAGTAGGAATCGACAACTTACCAGAATGTCAAATGTGCTACCATTTTCTCGTCTAAGCGGTGGTAAGGACGGTGTGTCCTAGCACATTTGGCGTTCCATGCATAAAAGGATGCGCAAATTGTGTGTTGGGTGTCGGCAGTAGTCAGTTTGCTTGGCGTCAGCCGATGTTCTGTTTCAAAAGGAAAGAGCAGCACTTATTGCAGATTATAAGGGAATGTATTGGTGGTGTAATTTGCACCACATCAGGCGAGTATTCGGCAAAGCACATAACTTGTGGTGGAACTTATGTAAAACCAACCGATATATGGATTTAATTTATCTTCTTCCTCCTCCTCACTTGTTGGACCAGCATAGGTCCAATAAGACCACCACATCTATTGAACAGGAATGTGCAGAAGTAAAATGACCGAGGTCGTTAGCATGACCTGACAACAGCCGGCATACATTCGGATTCGTTAAATTTGCTCTTTGAACCTTGTGTCAAATCTGAGTCTAATATAAAACAGACCGGTACATTGACGTCAACACAATGGCCTGATAGTTTAGTCTTGGAAATCGTTACACGAGCTTGCCGATTGCTTTTTCCGACGTCTTTATCTTACCTCTTCCAGCTTAGCCTAGCTCAATTCATCGCACTTCGTCATGGCCGTTCATTTTTTGGAAGGATGTTCAGTGTGTTCTTGTAGCAACCCCTTCCATGGAGTAATGTCACTGCGCAAAAGATATTGACCGGAGAGATTCGACTTCATGCAGTTATTGTTTAAGAACACTAGCCGATGAGTCTTCCGACTGGTCTCCATCTTAACAGACACTGGTTGACTGCGAACACAAGCTAAAATATAACAATTTTTAACGTAACTTTGAACCTGCAAAAATTAGACCACCATCCTTTTCATGCTCCCATCCTTTCTCTCTCCAGATAAGCTTTCATTCATTACTGTTTCAAAAGTGTTCTACTGCCTAAATAAAAGCAGAATGTTTTCAAAACGTAAATGTCACCTAAGTAATGGATGATAGATCAACTGCCGCCTATTCCTCCATGGCTCACTGCTCCATCTGTCCAACCAGTGAGGAAATTACAAACTTGATTTGCTCCAGGCAAGCTAACACCTTCGTATTCAAGATTTTTTATATTACTTGTTACTGGCAGAATCTTCTTATGCCCCACTCGAAGCCTCTAATCCGTGCACGTACTGGGGGGCACTATTCGCTCCAAATCAACATCCACGCACGGCAGCTCCGATCCCCTTCATTTGTTGTGTTCCGCAGCCCAAAAGCCAAATCCAGAATTCGGTGAAGGAAGAGTAAATGCAACTGCATCTGCTGAATTTTTCACAATCTGTATTTTGTGCTTATCCTTCGTTGCCTAGAAACTCGTCATTGTGTATTATGCAAAATGTCGTT
The DNA here is from genome assembly GCA_036345935.2 of Taenia hydatigena. NCBI lineage: Eukaryota > Metazoa > Platyhelminthes > Cestoda > Cyclophyllidea > Taeniidae > Taenia > Taenia hydatigena. The sequence continues at coordinate 12,697 of JADWOT020001615.1, forward strand.
TACTTGCATTGGTCCAAATCTACATTAGGCACATTGCTGTGCTTAAAGTTTAAGTGAACTAAGCGCATAGCGCCGATCCCCTTCCTTTTCACCAGGTCGGCATAGGTTACAGCCAGAGCTATATTAGCAGCGTTAGCCCACCGGATCCGGCCAATATGATTGCTCAGATGATACATGACTGGGTAGCTGCGACCGTGTGAGGAGTGTTGAAGAGACAAATGTCTGGGCATTTAATGTTTTACTGACTGTTATGTGTTATAAGTCCGGATACACTAAGCGCGTCTCATTGGCGTGTGCAGTAAATATCAGGTCGCCAAAAGGAGCTGACAACTCATCCAGATTTGACGAATTTGCCTCAAAAGATTGTGCTAAAGAGAAGTTAAATGAGTCTAATATGAAGCAGACTAGCAAGCTTCACGTGAATACAATAGCTCTGATTTACACATAAAACGTGGTATGGAGCGACGAGCAATGACAAACAGGGACGAATTGAAATGTATCTGATGGAAGGTTCAAGTACTTAGTAAATCTTAAAAAGCTAAAGCACATGAACAGCTTAAAAGTGAACTGCATGCTTTCAGTCTCTAAGCCCATCTTCTTGAATGCTTGGGCTTGCCTATTAAATTACGCAGAAGCCTCGAATGCACAGATATCACCAATAGATGTCATCTTTAATCTGATCCAAGACCGGTACCGTGCGGGAGCCTAAAAACAACTCTTTATGGGGCAGACATCTTCAACAGAACGTTGTGAGGCATTGCCGTAATTTGTGCCCCCTGGCAATTCGATTTCGGTGTTTTTAAATTTCTGCCGCTTGTAGTTTGGTTGTGACAATGTGACACACCAACCTGTCAATAGCCTCTCTCGACATTTCTTTTCAGCTTCTCTCAGGCAGCTTGGCTCATCTTTTCGCACCTCATCATGGCTGTTGATTCCTAGGGGGATATTTAGTGTGCACGTACAAAACCCCTTTAGAGGCGATATCCCTACTCAGAAGACATTAACTGCAGCAAATCGGCTGTGTGCCTTAATTGTGCTAAAACATCAGCCGGTGACCATTCTAAATGACCTTCACCTGACTCGAAGTTGGTTAGTTACATGGAAGCGCCCAAAATGCACTAACTTGTACTGCAATTTTCCGATGTGTGAGAATAAGACTACCGTCCAATTCACATTATCCTCCTTTCTCTCTCATACTTCCCAAAAGAGCTCTCTTGCTCTAGTGTTCTAGAAGCGTCCTCCTATGCGTCTGACAGCAGGCCATTGCCGTAACGTAAAGACATTGCGGACATTGCAGCAGTAGGCACCGGTAAGTGTTGTCACAGCTAGGGATGAGAGATTTGAGGAACAGCATACGGCCCCAACTTTGATAAGTGTCGGTGTGCAATCTCTCCCACCTTTATGCATGCCCTACCACCTGCCAGCATAATTTGTTAAGCGGAACACGAGAGAAAATTGAATAAGGCACATAAATGTGCTAAATTATCATTTTGTGTGACAAACATGTGCCTCTACTTTAACTGCAGCACCCTATGCGACTTATCCGTTTGTTTTGTGCCCGCGCAGACAATATAAAATCCTTCCGACAGTAAACACAAATTGCCTCCACCTGCTGTGAGAGTTATCGCCAGTTTGATGCGCCGCGTTGCCAAGTTCGCCCCTCTCTGGCGTTCGCTGACCCACGGTCGCCCGCTGTGATGGATGCCTTTGAGACGTTTTGATTCTCCTCTCTTCCTACCATGGTGTACTCACTTTAATCGAAAAAAGAAAGGAAGTAGAGAAGCCATGGAAGGAAGAAAGTAATTGATTACTGTGAAGTGAGTTGGTGGTGGGTAAGTGAGGCAATTCAAGCAAATTATGGAGCTGAAACCAAATAATACATCAGCCAGCCATCAAACGAGCAACCATAGGAGACCTCACTTAACCCAGGATGGAACTGTTGATTTGGTTGTCTAGAAGAACAAGTTTAGAGCAGTGAATGGGATAAATATGCCCTTGCACCCGCATACCCTTAGGCACCCTTGTCATCTGCTGGTGTCTGAGATGCCCCACCGTCAGGTTGATGGTAACTATTTCCCATTGATTAGAGCGTTTATTTTCTTGTTCCTTTGTTCCTCTGCCTTTCGTGAAAGCAAGCAGCATGGTGGGGTCACTCGACCGAAAGAATAAATACGTTGAAGCGGGTTTGGGTTTATCTACGTGATCCATTTCTTCGAGTGCATCATCTCGCTCATTCTCATTATAAAAATAGCTCTCTCACTTCTCCAACAGTTTATGCATGTATAGTTATGAGAACAAATTACATGCGGAACCCCTTCCAAATAGTCTACACCTTCAAGTAATCATCAAGTCAGTTGCATATGTTCCCCAACGAGGACAAGACGAAGCTGTAGAGAAGTGTTTTGCTTTAGTTACCTCCGTTTTAACTTTTCACCTACTTCTCATCCATCTTACGTGTCACCGTAGGATCGCCTACCTAGTGCTGATTCCCAATACTTAGGGCAACTGAGCCTTGGAGAAATGGAAGTAAATGACAGCCTTCACCGCACTGATTGATTATTCGTGACCCAAATGTGGACGTGTGGCATAATGTCATGCAACATGCACTCAGGACCCTTCTCTAAATACCTGTAAATTTTTCACTTCCTTTTTACAGCCTCATTCTGCAGGAGCACTGACGCATTAGTTGGTTTAAACGGTTCATTGTTGTGTAAACGAATCAGAGAGAAGTTTTTGGGATGCGTCTGATCTACAAGACAATTCATTCTGGGAACCCATTTGGGGTGGATTAAAAAAGCTCGTGTTGATGATATGTAAAATGCTGCTGCTGCAGCTCAACCATCTGTGGCACTCGAATATGGATCTGGTTATTGATGCTGTTGTTAAAGCCTTACTTCCCCAAGTGAGTGAATGTGTTTCCTTGCCATGAAAGGCGTGAACGCGAGATCACGTCCATTGGAAAATTAGCCTGCTTTAAAAGTGTTTGTCCTGTGGCGCATTTTTCTGTTTTGCATATGCTGCAATAGCTTCACTTCTTAAATGTACGCTAATCGACTTCTCCGGTGAGTGTGAGTGTGTGTTCATAGGGTTTTGCAAGAGTGTGAGCAGGCGAGTGGGTGGGGTGCTGTTGGTTGGCGTGGCTTTTGGTGGTCGCGGTGATGGTGGTGATGGCCATTTGTGCGTATATAGAGCACATAAGAAGGGATGTTTTATTGTATTGTGTGACGGCAGTCCTTGGTGTGTAGTTCGATTGACTAGTGTGAGCGGTCACACTGCTTTTGAGGTCCTGTAGATAGGGTTTATCAGTACGCAGCATTTTCATCGTCTGGCAGGTGGATCTTCTTCTTTACCACCTTCCCTCCCTGCATCGCTCACAACTCGTCAATGACCGCGTTTTTTTAATGTTTTCATATGGAATAACACTGTCACCTTGTTGATTATGTGACAGGGTGATTTTGTTAACAACATGAATGCAGATGGATGCCTTTCTACCCCTCTTCCTCTTCCTCGATCTCTTTTTGTGATCTCGGTCTGTCTTCAACCTCTGCTGCCTTAGCCAATATGCGATCAAATATTCACCCTGACGTCAACTCCTACTGAGCGTCGATTCAGTAGCAATAGCACTCCAGTCAAAGAAACTGTTAGCAGGCAGGCCTAGCATGGGATAAGGGAGTCGCAATAGCAACCGTCCTTCGCCTCATCCTGAATCCTTTTTGTTGGCACACTAACGGGACATGCACACTACTAACTACCACTCTTAGGACTGTGTAGTTTGGAGCACACACGGTTCGTAACTTGAATCCTTGCATTCCTGTATTGGGGGTTGTGCTGATGGTAGTTTGAGTAGACATGCACACATTTTCATGTCATTGGTCTTGAAAGTAGGGGAGCACATAATAGCCCACAGCAAGAAGTAGGGCTTCATCAACTTTTTAAGCTTCATTACACAAGTAACGACTTTGCGATGATATCAGCACTCAAAATCCATTCAAATTACGTATTGAGATACGTAGCCAAATTAGTTTACGAGATTGAACTAAGTATTGCATAAACAATACGCACGATATTTAATTTACCAAGGCAAAGTACTTCTAAGCCTTTTGTTTATTTCTTACATCCGTTGCCTGGAACTCTGTCCAACGGGGCTCCATCATAATGCCATTTACCCTTTTGCAATATATTTATCCTCTGCCCAGTGCTTAACATTGCGTTACTTGGCCTCTCAAATGACCACCAACACAATCCGATGGTTCCATTATTGCGTTGTAATGTGTGGCATTGTAGTACTCTGTCTGACATGACCACCTGTTTTGGTTTCGGTCACACAGAGGCGGCCGTGCAGGATCACAGGGGTGGCCATCTTGCCTTAGATGCGTAGGCTGACTGCTGGGCCATGCCAGCGGCTTATTTCACTCTGTCCATTGAATATATATATTCCATTCTAGTATTCTGCCTTCTTTGGCCTTCGAGGAAGCCTCGGGACGCTACAGGCCGTATTGCCCTAGTTACTTGAGCTGGCCTCCGGGCCATGCTGGCAGCTCCATTCTTCTGTCCATTGATTACATATTCTGTCCTGGTATTTTTTGCATTCTCGTCTTCAAAACGATCTCGAGACGCTCCATTTCAACTCTTAGTGTTTATGCGCTTTCAGGATCTCTTACGTTTCCCATGTAAGTTTAACTTTGCGCTTTAGATTGTATATTTGATTACTTTGCCTAACTCTTGCTGTTATGTAAAAAACTTACTAATTTTTGAACATTCAATTGCGCAAATTTTTTTCAAATATTCTTCTAGTGTACCCCTATTTGATACAAATTGCATTAACAAATTTACTTTTTCCTTTTTCATATTTCTTCTTGAAAATCGTTAATAGTGTGACGGCTTTGCGGAGGGTGTGCAGGTCGCTTGCCTGTGTACCAGGATCCACTAAAAAGTCATGTAAAAACTATGGAAATAAATTAGTGTTGCACTAAATCACGAACAAAGTATGTTGTAGGTAATTTACCTAAAAATCGTTGCAATTATGGTGTTTAGCAGGCAGGACACAATCATAGAAAGTACAAAGTCATCATCAACCAAACTGAATTTAAGTTAATGAATTATCTGTAACTTTGTCCTTTCACTTCAAGCCAACAGAGACTCTTATTTTATTGTTGTAATTGCAACGTCTCGAGTATCCCTTGAAGGCCAAAGAAGGGTCAAGGTCAGAGGGGTGGCCACCTTGCCCTAACTGCATAGGCTAGCCGCTGGGCCATGCCAGCAGCTTATTTTCCTCTGACCGTTGAATAAATACACATGTATTCTACTTTAGCATTCTGCCTTCTTTTGCCTTCGCGGGAGCCTCGAGACGCTACAGGAATGCTAAGGTAAACATATATGCTCAAGAGGCAGAGGGAAATGAGCTGCTGGCATGGCATGGAGGCCAGCTTACGCAGCTAGAACCACATAGCCACTTCCGTAACTCTGACCTAAAACGGCAGTCCAAACAAGCAATGTATTCCAGTAACTGCAAAAGGTTCTTCCTCTCCCTTCCTCACCCTTACTATTAGAAGTCTTAGTATTCTTTGATATCTTTATTATAGGTCAGGGGGAAAGGTATAGAGCGATACTGTAGAAGAGTTCAAAACGGGGATGCGTCGGCCTTTGGAGAGCTGCCACGATGTTTTACGATCAGGTTTAAGGTGTTCCCCCGCCTCTGGCCTACAAAGCATATTTAAAGAACATAAGTATTGCGCAGCCCTTTCGCCTTTTGAGCACCGTCTCGGTGCTACTCTCGTTGGCTCGCTTTAATTATGCTGCCGGATGGCTTTCTTTCTTTTACAACTACGTAGGTTTCATCCTCGTAACCGACTAGAGGGAAATTTGTAAGGTCGGACCCTATTATGATGGACGGTTATTGGCTGGATACGGAGTTGTGCGTTCCGGACGAGGTAGTTCGTGGACGAGATAACTTTTACTACATGGACGGTGTTACTCACTAAGGGTTGTGAAATTTCGCAATGCATTCCAGGCGTAGGAATCGACTTATGTATTTGAACAAGACCCTTTCATGATAGATGCTGAGTCGACTGTGTTTGTCATAGTGTTTCTTTTCTCTAGTAGGAGACATTTTAGGGTGTCGCCGTGCAAGATGAAACGCCTGTTTTATCCCTTCTTTTGGACGTACTACGTAATCCGGAGCATTGCCGGTATCCGCTTCTTTACTCGGTGATCTGCTTTAACTGGGAACAAAGCCCATCTAAGATGTTAATGTAGTTGCCCACAGCCTCGAAAAAAGCACTAGAGATTCCGTGTGCCGGGTCGCAAAGGTGCCCTTAGCAGAACTCAAGACCGCTTTGGTGTTACGAAGGAAGTAAACGCCAAGTATTACACCCCACATCAATTCTGGACATATGACAAATTGCACTGTCTATTTTCCTTTCTTCATTAAGACTATTATTGACATCTCTTCTTACTTCATATTTCTTCCGCTGAGAGTAGTTTTGTAGAGAGAGGACTAGTGCGAAACTTGCTACGGAGATTCCGGAAAGTTTGGAGATTCACTAATAACTTAGCTGCACCCAAGCCAAGGGGAAAACTGCAAGGATATTCTTCGAGCTTGCCACAGACTCGTATAAATGGGAGTGAACCATAGGGGGTAAGCAGGGTAAGAAAAGTACGGCTCACCCGCTCGTAAAGCATGGCGCGACAGAGTAAAACGTGGACGTGTGAGGTTCGTCTGGCAGTTGGACGTCTGAGACGACTGTGTCAGGAGGAGTTCTTGACGGTTCCTAGTCGCTGCCTCCACCAACTGACTGAGATCGTTGGTCCCCATGGCGTGAAGCCTCGCCGCGAGGGTCGGTGGTCGGACCCCGACTCTGAATTGAACGGCCACCCTGTTATTCACCCTGTTTGGTGGGCAGCCTCTGAAGGCCCGTTTGGCCAGGAGTTGCAGAGCCTCAGCATAGTCCTTGTCATTTTCGCCTGGCTTTTGAGTGGGGCGAAAAAAATCCTTAGCCAGCGACTGGTTTTGCTGGTCAATGACAAGTTGATCCAGCGTCTTGCAGCAACGGTCAATTTCGGGGTCAGATAAGACCCCTCCATCTATTCCCACAGAGAAAAGCTCTTGCAAAACAGCACGGAAGATGAGCGGGATCCTCTGCCGTTGAGGATATAAGTGGATATTGGACCTCACGGTTTCCATCCAGTCTCTAAAGTTCATTCCTTCTTTAAAGTGAGAGAAGTCCGCCAACGCTTCCACCTGTGTCGAAACCTCTTCCCTTTTCTTCTCTTCCTTTCCTTCACTCTTACTATTCGAAGGCTGACAGCTGCTGGACATCTTTGTTATAGGCTGAAGGAAAATGTACGATAACTATATCGGAAAGCCTAAGACGAGCGTGAGCCGACCTCTGGAGAACAGCCGCGGTGCTCCACGATTAGGCTGAAATTGTCCTCCCGCCTCTGACCTACAAAGGACACTTAAAGAACATGAGTATTACTGCTGGAAGTTACATAATATATAATAATATATATAATAATAATATAATAATATAAAGTATAAACAGACGCAAAATAAATTAATAGAGTTTCTGTTCGAAAAATTAAAATAAACAATAATGTGGACCCTACATTTGTCAAATCAAATGCAGCATGCATTGCCTAATTTCTTTGCTAAAACCTATAAAGGCGTGTTAAATACATGGTGTCAACCTTCTTTTAGAAAGCCCTTCGACAAATAATAAACGGTTTCCTTGACCCTAATTGGAATCACGCTTGATGTTACCCAGCGTTTTTGTGTGAAGTGTGCTGTTTAGCGCCAATCCAAGGCTAGCAAGAAGGTTATTTACAGTGCGAACGAAATAGCTGATGAAGGCTAATTGCCTATTCTACTTTTGGAGCAGGAGTTGACCCGTTGGATCAACGAAACCAGAGGTAACGCGACTATCTTGGCAATGCAGTTGTAGCAGAAATTAATAGGCTCTACGTTGGTGGTAGTAGTAGCGGTGGCACCTCAAAACTGTGCCACCACGTGAGTGCCTGCATCGTCTACACTCGGGTTCCCCCCGCGAGTGATGCTATTCTCCTATTGGAGTGCGACCGTTTACTGGTCTGCTCAAGTTACTGGCAGGAGGTTGGTGTTGGGTCCATGAGTAACGCATGGACTAAAAGCGAGCACAACTGCGGTAGTGGTGGTTAAATGGTCGTGAACTGTTACTAACTCTTATTATGCAGCTGCAACATTTTTTGCAAAGAAGGGCTCTATGGCTTCTGGCAAATTTCCCTTCTGTTTCCCCTTTCCAGCAGATGAGGTCATGCTCTTGCACTCCAAAATGCGTTTTGGAAACAGCGCATTTTGATGTTGCAAACTGCGCAGTCTCCTCTTGCTCATCCTGCGGTCATCACCAGTGTGGAGTAAGTTCAAATTGGTCCCACAAGCGGTTCTGCTTCTGGTGAGCAGGTAGCGAGAGCTAGTAGTAAACTAAGTTTAATCGCTGAAACTTGGTCTATCTTGCATAATTTCGACTGACGTTCCGCCTCTAGATTAAGCAGTAGACGCATCGGTTGTTGTAGCACAAATTTCTACTACTTTACTCTCTTGTCCCAGCATTGCAATAATGCGTGGTCTGGAGATTGTCGACATGGAGGAAATGGCGGACTGTGCAATTTTGACTATTCATGCACTGACCAGACCTTCATAATTAAGCATTCAACGAGTTGATGATGAGGATCTTGTTAGACGGGCACACAGGCATCACCAACACGTAAAAATTAACTTTTCTTGTGAGACTCCATCAGCATCTGAAGAGCTATCAACATCAGACAAAATTCTTTCGTGCGGCTTCATCTCTCTGCGTTGGCAGTCGAGTGACTTCCTGCGCTCTCACTGCGAATGAGAATGGAACGGGCAGCACATTCGAGATCAAGAACACAACACAATAAACTCATGTTCAGTCACTTCCTTAAAGGAGTGCAATCAAATCGCTGTGAAGTGACTCAGAACGGAGTTTCCCTTTGCGATTGATCGCACTTGCTACTCTTGATTTTTCTCTTATTTTCCATGTAGTAGTAGTAGTAAATTGTAGCAAATGTGGGCTGATTGACATGAAGGAGCCCATTCTAACAGCTAACATTTGATAACATCTAAACGTCACTGTGCATTTTCTCCCTTTCTAGCTTCACTCCTAATTGTTTTCCTCCATTTTTGTTTCTCGTAATTGCTTTCTCATGTTTTTAAAAAATAGTAGCAATTAGGATCTGGTTGACACATTCCACATTGCACTTTACCTCATTTCCTTTTGCGATGGTAAATACTAGAGTCCTTTATTTGTTAGACATTGATGCAATGCTCTGATTTACGTGAGGGACGCCTAGATTTTATTTGTTTGGGGTTCGGCTCACCTTCGTGCTGGTTTGTGCTTGTCAAATTTAACTAGTTTGAGCAGCATTCATCAAAGTGCTTATGTGATGGTCATTGCGAGTTAATGGCAGTTTACTCGGAAGTGAAATTCTCTGCCACTGCCATTGTTGAGTCGGGTGAGTCAGATTACGATAGCTAGAGTGTGGGTAAGGCACGAAACAGGGGAAACCGGTGATCAGAGGTAAAAATGTCAGGGATCTTGAGAAAACATGTTGAAGGTAGTTACCCTTGTCGTAATTAAGAGTTGAGGGGTGTTTCGTGGTTGATGCACAAAATTGTATGTTTGGAGATTTACAATATCTGCTTGCTTTGGTCGTCTACTTCTTCATTTCCAAAGTGAGTCGGCAAATCTTTACATTGATTCCTCTTCGGCAATGTCATCTAGCCTGAAGTGCCAAGGAGAAAGCAGGGACTTAGTCAGTGTGGCTGATCTTGTATGAGGTTGGCGCTCCTTCAGCGTCTTTTGTTCCATCTCAGCACAGAGATGAGGCAATACAGCTCTCCAGTTGAGGGTCCAACAACCGTCGAACGACAGGTTTGCCATCTTTACCTACTACCACTTGCACTGCATCCCGTCATTTGCAGCTCTCACACAGGCAACATGGATCACTGGCGACAAAGAGAACGAATCGCCTCCAATTGACATAAAAGTTTACATCAGTTTTACATGCTACATTGCTTAACTTTCCTCCCTTTAGCATTTGCTGACTCAAAGTCGACCTCCGTGTGAAGCGACTTATGGGGCTTCAATGCTACTCTCTTCCCACCATTAGATGTCCACTTCAATCTGAAGGAAGGAAAAAAGGAATTAAGAGAGTCGCAGGAAAAAAAGCAATTAAATGTTAGAAGTGAGTTTGTGGGTGGTAAAGTGTTGGCAATGTGAAGGGTTGAAAGTAATTGGGCAACCGACAGGTCATCCAACGAAGACCTTACTAGGCTCAGGATGGAACTGTCCTTGAATCCATGTATACTTAAGCCTACACACACACACACCTTCCTGCCTGTTTTTGCACAATACCAAATAAGGTGACCCTCCAAAATGAGGGAAATTGAAATAGGCAATAACACACATGCAGACTCGGGTAGACAAGTAGACAGACAGGCGTGGATGTATGGTGAGAAGGGCACAGATGGACTAAGGAGGTAGAGGGACTCTCTGCAAGGTGAGTGTAGGAAGTGGGCAATCGGAATGGCAGACAGGAATTCGGCCAGCCTATAGATTACGAAATAGTAGCAATGGTTCACCTACCCTTCCGAGGGAGTAAGTTGAGAAGAGGAAAAGGCGCAGATAGAATTAGGGCGGAATGTTGAAGAACAAGCTAAAGTAACCAAAAGAACCACAAAAATGGAGGGTTTTTGGCAATCCAAGCTAAGCTATGCGAAACAAGGTTTGGTTTTAAGTACAGTGTAGTTTGGAGAGATCTAGTCTAGCTTGTGCTAATATAATCTGGTCATGTTCCTTTGCTTGATTTAATAATGTCATAGTAAAGAGGACACCAGCGGTCAGGGAGGTAGAGGAAGGGAAAGGAGAAAGGGGAGAATTTATGTTGGATGGTGAGAGAAGCGCGAGAAGGGCAGAGGAGTAACACGTCCTCGTGTCACTAAAGTGGAGAACAAAGGTAAGGAATTACAATGCAGATGCATTATAGAGTTGGATGCATAGAGTACACAATGCGAGATGCAACACCTTAAAGCATATTGAGCGCAGCAGGAGACGAAGGAGACACTTAACAATAATGTGCTGGAGATTGGCATCAGAAAGGAGGAGTAGACAAGAGGCCTCCTCTTCACCCACTTCAAAGACTTCATCAAACCAAGTTCTTAAGTGTGCACCTTGATCCGTGGTATCTACGAGAGGGAAAGAGAAGGCCTTGTTTCACATTTCATGGAATTGTGTCGTGCCAAACGATCAGACCACATTTTTTGTGGGGTTGACCTGAATGGTAACGTATAAGGCTTCTCTGAGGATGAGACATACACCATAGATCAGATAGCTCTGTCTACTTCCCTCTTATTTTATTTACGTCCGTCGTGAACTAGCCCAGGCGTCCGATCTTGTCTGTTGTGGATACAGTCCAATCTAGTCAGGTCGGGCTAAGCTCAGTTATGCTAGCTCTGCTACAGTGCTTCTGTAGATGAGCATGAACATTGAACAAGTTGCTGTTCATCAGTTGGTCCTCTGGTGCTGTTGCTTACTCGGTAAATGCAAAAGCATGAAAGAGACAAAAAGTAAGTGCAGCGCAGTAAGCGTTGTGGAAGCTATGAGATGACCAAGGGGATTGACGACTTACCCCTAAGGAAGGAAGGAGCATTTTTGGTGCTCATCTCTGAGACTGTCCTTTGACGAATCGGTGCTTTGCATTGCTCAAGACAACAACGTTGCGCAAAGTTCTTCGATAAGTAAAGAGATGTATTTGCTGCCAAAAGAGACAAAGGAATGACTGAGATAGAGGCAAAGGGATAAGAAGCTTTGGAAATGGAATATAGGAGGATGAGAAAGGAGAATAGAGGATTGGATGAATAATGGAAGACGGTAAAAAGCGCAAAAGAGCATCTCTGACAGTTTTTGTGTGATTAACCTCTTACAATCTGACATGTGCAACTTGACTAGTAGCACGTGCATCTCCTATAAGTGGTTTTGTTGGACCGTGAGAGCAGAGAGGTATGAAGTTAGTAAAAAGTTGGCGGCTGTTTAGATAGAAAAGGTACGATTTTGGCGCTGACTGCAGCTGATTTGTTTAGCTAAATGTGGCGAAATAAAAGTTGGGTGAGAGGCGAAGACAGAACATTTAGAGAAAGGAAGTAGGGGAAGGGACAGAGAATGGTTATCGTCGGATGCCTCTGTACAGTGTTATGGCGCTGTGTTTCTTATTTCATTTCTTATTCTGCCATGCGTTCTTGAGTTCATTTTATTTACGCGGTCATCAGACCATGTATTTGAGTTGACGAAACCTGAGTTTCTGTCGAACGGCACACTTGAAGACACAGCACATTATTTTACCATGATAGGTGAGTTCAAATAGAATACCAGTTGTGACGATGTTGAGATGGCGCATGCGAATGAAGGAGAAGGCAGGGAGGGCATAACAAACCTTTGGTTTCTAGGATCTCCATTTCTTTTGGTTTTCTGGTGCCTTTGGAATAGTGGAATGGGAGTTTGGCGCGTTGCAGTGGGATCGGATGAGAGACAGTGGAGGTGGTTGATGAGAAGTGGACCGAAGGTAACTACACTCCGGCTGCGTACCAATTCCAAATCTACTCTTCTACCAGTCGTAAAAATGAGTCAGTAAACCATGATGGTTTTATTCCTGTGTGGCATTTCGGTGATCTTTTCCCGAGAGTCTTAAGGGGTTTTGAATCCGATTTGGATCAAAGATGAGGTAATCAGCAAGCAAATGCAGCGTTTGACAAAAATGACGGACAACTACAAAAATAATGTAAACCGAAGTGAGTGCTGCAAGGAGCAAAATATACGCGAACTTGTACGTGAAAAATGGGTACTTGCAAAACTACTTCCAACTCGTCAGTAGGCAAGTCAGATTAAGTTGACAACGCAGTGGGATTCAGATCAACGCGGAATGAGAAGGAGGTGCATCAGGCGGAATGCAAGAAGCCACCCTCTGCATCAAGCAATGCTCCAATCATCATATCTTATGCTTCGACCGCGCAGAAGCGTACTCAAGTCCATTCAACGCGACAAACACCAGATCCCTGACCCCAGTACAGATAAAAAGCATCTTCGAGAAAAACAAGATCGTACAAATCTTGCTTATTACATAACAAACTAAGCAAATCTAATCACAAAGCCAAGCATTCTACAAAGTGTCGTAGCTAATTAAATTGCAATTCTTGCATCCGCCTCCAAATTACATCCTGGCACACCCATTCGAATATGTCCCTGCGCTGCATAATGTGACTGTTGCAGTCTTGAACGTGCCAAATGCGCCAATTTATTAGCGTAGTCATTAGAGGCGAGTCATTAAAGAAACCGAGTTTTTTCGCATAGCCCATGAAGAGCTGACAGCACTAACGCCATTTTTAGCTGACATTGTAGCAGTTCTTATGCCGCACTTTATAAAGGCTTCCGTTATTTCTCTAGCTGAATCTATTCCAACTCTACTTGCAATATTTGTCAACCTGGTTAGCCCTCACTTTGCAAAAAAATAGACGTAGTATTAACCGGTAGGGCGTTATGCTCACACAGATATGTGTGCATGTTTCCCAAAAGACTCACTACTGCCAGCACCGATGAGGGTGGTGCAAATCTGAGCCAGTGGATTCTAAATGTCAGCCCAAGTGTTTGGACACGGATGTTACTGCTCCTGGTTTAAGTTTGCCTTGTTTTTTGAGCCCAGACGAAAGACAAAAAAGTACAGCGCGAAAAGCGCCTTTGCCTGAGCCAGTCGAATCAGAACTCGCTTTCTATTGGCTCGTCGAATTTGAAACTCATCCACGACGTCGGGTCAACATCGGAGGTACCATGAATAGATATGAGCCGTTGACAGAGAATTCTCTTTAACCCACGAACATTTGGCTGTGTTACAGGCGTTGCATTGCTAGAAATTTTCCCACCGACCCTCTTTGTTTCGTAGCGCTGCTTCTGGAACCATATCTTAACCTACCAAAAAAGTCAAAAGCATGACGAGCTTCGACGACTCAGTAGTTAACAGTCAATCACTATGCATAAATAGCTGTCCTTCAAACATGTCCTTTTAGCACCTTAATGCTTAACCAACTTGAGTTCCCTTCAAGTTGATTAGACGCGCCAATCCTTCGTGTTCATTCATGTTGAGGTAGTATTTCCTCTTAAAGCATTTCATCATCTCACCAATTTTGTATGGAGTAAGGAGAACCCTGCATCTGAGTGAATAAACAAGAACATAGGTGCCAAGCAATTAATCAAAGAAGGTGGGCGCGTTGCCTCTACTAGTCTAATTCCTAACTGCCTATCTCACTGCTCAATCCCTTTTTTAGCAAGCTCATCCATCTGATCCTCTACGATAACGAGTAAGAATGTGCGCTTTTGCTTAAGCAGCCTTCTTTGTTTTCACTATGTCTCTACACCTGTCGGTCTGTTTGCCCAAGTTTGTATGTGCGTCATTGTCTACTCTCAGATTCATCCATTTGGAAAGTAGCCTCAATTGGTGTTTACGCAAACAGGCAGGAACGTGTAGGTGTGCCTGTGTGTGTGTAGGTCAGAAGGCACCTTCATCTCATCTTTGCCTACTAATTTGTCCTTCTAGCAGATCAAATCGAATGCGAAAAAGGGCGCTGGCAGACAATGAGGTAAGAGGAGGAGAAGGAGAGGTGCGTGAGGGATCCAGAGATGAAAGGCGATCCCGTGGCACTAAAGTGGAAAAGTAAGGGCAAGAAGATGAAATGTAGAGACCATGTGCATGTACTTTTCTGTATTAAACTGTTTAATCATAGTGCTGCCGTTCCTCGTACCAACGTACAACTAAACGACCAATCACCTTCATTGTTTTAAACCGGGTAGATGCTTGATCGTCTGTTCTTACTCCAATCATTTACGCTATCTGACAGTGTCTAAAGTGTCTGACCATTGTTTAAAGCAAGAGAACAACTCTAGTGAGCACTGAACGCAACTAAGTGCGAATGACGTTGTGGACCTTTGATTTCGTTAAGTGGACATTAGGATAGGTTCCCTTGTGTGTATTTTCTCTTTACTTGATGTTCGGTGCTTCAAGCTTTGTTTCTTCGTAAATAGGTTAAAAGAATGTCAAGAGTTGCATATCCTTTCCCTCCGTGCCTTGCATCCTTCCAGCATCTTACACCTCGTTGCTGATAAATTTAAGGTGGGATGTCAGCACAAATGAAACCATGTTTAGTGGCCGTTGCTACGCGAAACGAGCAACAAAGTGGACATTTGTACAGCTGGGTGAGGAACGAATTCTCTTACAATAAACGCCGACGAGGGTTTCAACAATTTACGAAATTGAATAAAATGAATTACGCAGACGACGAACGCATTACGTGCACACCTCAAAGCAGTTGAGGACTACTTTAAGTGAAAAATGCCAGCATTAATCCAAAAACGCCATTTGTAATGATAGAGGACAGGGAATTATTAACTTAGCTTGAAACATCCTTCCTCCTCCTACACCTTTAAGAGACATGCCGTTAGTTGTAAAATCGGTGAACATTTCGTCCTCACTTACTTGACTCGGAAACCATTCCGCTGAGTGGTAGACTACGGGCAAATTAGAGAAACGTAACATCGTTTGATTGGATGGGTGCACTCATTAGCAGACCCCACAGACACACTTAATTTGGTATTTGAATCTGGTTCTCAAAGAAAAGCATTATCTTAGTTTATTTCCGGCTTATTCCTTAGTAAAGCCAGATCGCGAAAAGCTTTTTCTCATTTTACAAGTCGCATTCTATGTTGTCAAGAATTAATTGAAAATTCCATGCTTTACTTCTTAAAAGCTTTGACTACACCTATTAGACGCAGTCAAGGTCAGTGACCATATGAACAGGTAGTTTAATCCTTGATCGAAAGGTTTTCTTGCACACTCTTGCATCTGCCTCCACAAAATGCATAGTGGAAACAGCGCATACCGGCGTTGCAAGCTTTGCAGTCTCATTCTTGTCCATCCTGCTGCCATCACCAGTAAGTAAGTTTAAATTGGTCCTACAAATGGTTTTGCTTCTAGTAAACAAATAGAAAAGTTAATAATGAACTCGGCTTAATCCCTAGCAAGAAGTTTATCTTGCATGGTTTGGACTGGCGTTCCATCTCTAGATTAAGTAGCAGACGTTTCGGCTGTTGCTGTGCCGCAAACTTCTATCACTTCATACCCTTGTCCCAGCATTGCAATGATACGTGGTCTGGAGATGGTCAGCATGGAAAGAAGATTTGGCAGATTTTGCGATTTCGCCTACTTATGCACTGATCAGACCTTCGCAATTAGGCATTCGACGGTATGAATAGGATGCTGTTAGACGAACGCACAGGAGTCACTAACACGCGGAAATTGACCGATTCCTTTGAGACTTCGTCAGAATCTGCAGAATCATCAACATCAGGCAAAATTCTTTCGTGTGGCTTCATCTCTCTGCGTTGGCATGCAAGTGAGATTCCGCACTCTCGTCGTGAATGGAAAATGGAAAGAGCAACAGAGTGGCGTGCAAGAGCACAGCACAATAAACTCATATTCAATCACTCTCATTTTGGAGCAATCAAATTATGACTAACAGATTCAGAATGGTATTTTCGGCTGCGAATGCCAATGACAGTTTTCGTCGTAAATGTTTCTATCGTAAACCTATTTGAATTGCAAAGAGCCTATAATATACGTGGACATTGAGAGACCACATTTATATTTTACTGTGGTCCACTTACTCCCTTTTGATCTCGCTCGTGATATCTCCTTTTCACTCTGTTTCACCCTGCTTTAATCGCGATTGATATTCTAAAATTTGTTGTCGTACTCAATTTTTCTCTCATTTCCTAGCGATAATGAAGCAACTATGGGCAGACTGACATGTAGGAGCCCACTTTGAAAGCAAACCTTTGATAACATCCGAATGCCACTGTGGTCTGTTATACCCCTAAATTCTATTTGTTTGAGATTCGGACTACCCTAGAGTTGGTCTGTGCTTGTTAAATTTTGCTAGTTGGTGCTTGTGTGAAGTTCAATATCAGTTAGTGGCAGTTTAGTCGAGGGTAGAATTCTCTGCCACTGTCATTGCCAAATCGGAAAAATCAGATCGCTGTGGCTAGAGTAAGTCGTGGAACAGTGGGAACCGGTGCTCGGAGTCAATGACATCAGATCGTAACTAAGAGTGGAGAGTTGTTTCATGGTTGATGCACAAAACTGTGTCCTTGAAGGTCTATAGTGTCAGCTTGACTTGGTCGTCTACCTCCTCCTTTCCAGAGATAGTCGGCTAATCTTCACATTGATTCCTCTTTGGCATTGTCATCTAAGCCGAATTACCAAAGGGAAAGAGTGGACTAAGCTAGAATGTGGCTGATTTTGGATGAGGTTGGCGCTTCTTCAGCGCCCCGTATTTATCTTAGCATAGGGATGAGGCACTACAGCTCTTTGGTTGCGAGTCTAACAACCGTAAAACAGCAGGTTCGCCATTTTTACTTACTACTGCTTGCACTGCATCCCATCGTTTGCTGTTCTCGCGCAAGCAAAATAAACGAATCGCCTCTACCTGACATGAAAGCTTATACCAGTTTTACGTGCTGCATTACCTGGCCTGCCTCACTTTAGCATTTGCTGACTCAAAAACGACCGCCGTGCGAAGCGCCTTGTGGCCGCTCCAAGTACTAATCTTTTCCCACCACGGAAGGTTCACTTTAATCTGAAAGAAGGAAGGAAGTAGGGGAGCCTCAGAAGGAAAAAGGCGATTAGATGTAATAAAATGAGCCGGTTGGTAGTAAAGTGGTGGCGACGCGTAGGGTTAAAATAAATAGGCAACCTAGTAGCCATTCAACGAAAGACCGAAGGAGATCTTACTAGGCTCAGGATGGAGCCGTTTGAAGCGGATAATGAGGAGAATGAGCCCTTGCACCCATATGCACATAAGTCCATACGCACACACACCTTCCTATCTGATTGCGTGCAATACCAATTAGGGTAACTCCCTAGAAGAGGATTATTGAAATGGGCAGTAACACACATGCTGACTCGGGTAGACAAACAGATAGGTAGGCACAGACATATAGTGAAAGGGACACAGATGGACCAAAGATGTGGATGGACTCTCTGCAAGGTTAATGTAGGAAGTGGGTAATGAGATAGGCAGGCAGGAGTTTGGTCAGCCCACGGATTACGAAGCAGTAGCAACGCGTCCATCTTTGCTTTCAAGAAGGTGAGTAAAGGAAGGGGAGGAGAATGAAGAAGTGAAATTAAGACGAAGCGACGTAGAACAAACTAAAGTGGCTAAATGAAATATGAATCAGAGGATTGTCAGCAATGCAAGCCAGGTACGCGAAGACAAGGTTTAGTTTTAGGTACAGTGTGGTTTGGACAGATTTGGTCCGGCCTGTGCTAATCTAGTCTGGTCATGCTTCTTTGCTTGATTTAATCATGTTGCGATTAAAAGAGACTAGTGAGGAGATGACGTACACTTACTAAGAGGGCGCTGGCAGAAGGAGAGGTAGAAGGAGCAGAAGGGGAAAGTGGAGAATCGATGTTAGATTCGAAGTAGGTGAAAGTGAGAAAAGCGCGAGGAAGGCAGGGGAGCCAGATGTTCTTGTGTCACTAAAGTGGAAAACAAAGGTAATGTATCCCAGTGTGTATGCATTGTGGAGTTGGATGCATGGAGCACACACGGTGGAACATGATGCAAAATGCAATACTTTAAAGCACACTGAGTGCAGCAGGAGACAATTAACAATGATATGCTGGAGTTTGGCATGAGAATAGAAGGGTAGGCAGGAGGCCTTCTCTTCACCCAGTTCAAAGACATCATCAAACTGGATTCTTAATTGTGCACTTTGATCTTTAACATCTACGAAAAAGAAAGAGAGAGCCTCATTTTACTTGGAATGGAGATGCGTCCAGTCGATTAGGCGGACCGAAGTAGAGTGTTAGGGCTGACTTAGATCAGTAACGAATAAGGCGCCTTACTCAAGCTTGTCATAATGTAGCTTAGGATGCTAATCTAGTCTATTCTGATTCAGTCAAAATTAGTCAGATCTAGTCAGGCATCGACTTGCGCACCGTGCTACAGTGCTTTTGCAGTGGGACATGAATATTGGGCAAGTTGTTTCACATCATAAGTTCTTGGATGCTGCTGCCTACTTTGGACTTCGAGACGTGAATAATAAGTGTAGCACAGCAAGCGTAATTCAGGGTTTAAGTGTGAGTAAAGGAATCGGAGATTTACCCCCAAAGAATGCCCTTGAGTTAATAGAGACTTTTCCGATTCTTGCCCTATTTCTATGCCTAGATCAATCGCCATTTCTCAGTGCGAATGGCAGTGGTGGTCCATTCGTTATGGATACGAGCAAAGTAATAAGAATTTTAAGCTGAAAGAGACAAAGGAAGGATTATGATTCAAGCAAAGATGCAAGAGTTTGTAAAAATGTAGCTGCGATGCAGTGTTATTCACTTATTCCCTACTTCCTCTCATCTTTTATGGCACTGATTCATTTTTCCACTCATCCGGATGAGTAAAAAACTTGATTTTTTTCGGATAGCGCACTAGAAGAGGTCAACCATAGTTTGACCTTCCCATGTGATGAACACTAGATAGCAGATGTAATAATGTTGAAGCGATTCTCGCAGATGAAGTGAGGGATGAGAGTGGCACACGGACGGATCGCGGACCAGAAGGAATAGAAAGCATGAGCATAGTGCTATTGATGGGAAGTAAAGTCAGGTGTTTAAGAAGCATGAAATTCGTTCCTACTCCTTCGAGCAATCTATTCTTTGTAAAAATGCGCTGCCTGATTTATCCTAATCGACTTCATTTTCATTGTCGCATAATCTCACACAAAACTGCATCGTCACTGTTCAAACCTGAATCTCTTCATCTTTGCCCTGAGGGCACAAATGTTCCTCTATTTTTCATTTTTGTTTATTATTGCATACTCTGAGTTTCTCTTGCTAATATAAATAATTTGCATTTTGGTTGCATCTACATTGCCAGACTTTATAACGCGAAACGCTGAAAGAATATGCAGAAGGAAGAATACTGCTTATGCCCTATTCCGAGCAACTCTCGATCAAAATAGATAAAAGAGAACGCACCTCTAAATGAGTAGTGTCCCAGCTTTTCTTGCCACAGGAGACACCCTACACATTGGCAGCACCTAAGTTGTCTGATTGCAAAACGAGAGCTGTTGTGATCACTTACAGAAGACGACAAGCTGCTGATTCTTAAATCTCTGCCATAATTTTGGCAGAAGAGGGCCGTATTTTTCCGATACTTGTCCCATTCACTGGGAATCGCTTGGTAGAAATGAGCTTGAAGGGCATGAATTTCAGTGGGACATGTCGCGTCTGGCTGGAGCATAATTTGCTAAGCACAAGTCCTTTACCGAGCGATTCAAGGCTGGAATTCCGCCTTTAGCACTGCCTTGCACATAATTTAGGTAAGAATTGGTTGCATTATATGGTTCCTTATTATTCCTCTCGTGCATAAACTAGCAATAATTATTTATTAGACAATTAAACTTTACTGCTTATTTCCAAGATTTTAATCATTAATGCGCTCCAAACTTGCTTAGTACGACTAGACATCATACTTACATCTGTAGCCTACGTATAACTCTTAGTCAATTTAAGTTATTTAACAGCGATGTGGTTATAATTAGAAGTCTTGATGATAAGACGAGAAAAGGATTTGTTTACGAATTAGCTGCTCACCGCGTTCCACCACCATCGAAGAGGTCAGGATGCTATTAGCTTTTTTGTGGTAGCTTCGATCACAATCAGATTATACGAGCAACGCATTAGCGAATTGGCTCAAGTGCTGTACGTTCTAAGTATTTCTCACTTGGGTCTATAAGCGGTTCCAATTAGGCACCGGCCGTCAACTGGTTACGATGCCACAAAAGTAGGTCTCCTCTGAAACCATAACATTTCGTGCCATGCAGCTGTGCTAAGAGTGCGTATTAACAAACAGCCAGGGTGAACGGACATTACGGTGCGTCATTTGTTGCTCATTCTAATCTGTAATTAATTAAGATTAGGTTTTAAATGTTAGATTAGTTGCGGTTCAGTGAAGTTCAGTTCAATTTTAAGATATTTAATGCTTAGGAATGAACGCAATGTAATGCGAATGATTTCAATACGAAAGCTAGGATAGCTTGAGTGCATGGCTGAGATCCATTTTCTTGGTTTTTCACCCACAATTATTCGGTTTTGTACTCAGTTGTTCATTTCATCTCTGGTAGCCGCGATGTTCCTCGAGTCATGTAGTAAAAATTTAGACCTGGCCGACAGTTAAGTGGACTATTTTGGCGAAGAAAGTCAAAATAATGCAAGCATATAGAGCTGCGTTATATTCTGCTTATCTAGATCCAGATTCGATTAGAATTATACTCTGACAGCTTATACCATTTAGTAGTTACTTGCGGCAATTCTCCTATCAAATTGTAAAAAGAAAGGTTTGATTGATGATTGAGCGCCTAGTTTGACACAGATGATTGATAACGTACGCTCTAACGATTGGGTATCTCTGCTACCAGAAATTTTGCCCTGCCATCTATTGTCAAGAAACCAACCAATGATGTAGCCAACAATGTCGCCTAGGGTTTGAGGCGGTGGATCATACTTCATGTGCACTGTGTAAGAGTCGACCGCTTTAAATTGCACGCTCTCAGAAACGCCAGAGTCTGCACAAATGGGAAGGCATCGGTTTGTCATTAGTGCTAAGAGGACCTTAAAGCTTCTTCTGTTCCATTATGCTCTACTCAAATCCAATTAAATAAAAGCAGATATAAATCATTTAGGCAATAAAGCAATTGACAGAATGTTAGCTGCTAAATGCATTCAAGATGTTTACGGGTTAGTAGTCAGAGGGTAGACCTGCACGATTTATGTTTAGTTAGTGGCGGATTGAGCATCACGATAAAATTATTTAGCTATACAAATCCATATATTACGACTGCGAGTTAATGCCGGTTCCTATTTTAACGTGATCTAGAATTGCTAAATTGTTAAACGGGCAAAACATGAAAAGCGCAAAAGGAAAATGTCCCTGATGCCTGTGATGGTGGACAAGAGGTGTTCGGATGCTTGCAACATATAAGCTGGGGTGACTAATCATTAGTGTTGGTGCATCAGCATAGGCTTTAAGGTTAGGGCAGGAAGATATCATCTGCGACCATGGTTAGCCAGAACGGAGATAAATAAGGTTTGATAAAATCAACCCGGTTAATTCAAACAGCTTGGCGTTAAACACGCCTTACGAAGCACCAGCACACTTTGTCTCCCTAAAATTTACCAAATTCAATTGGTTTTATCGTGTTAAATTTACTTTATGCATAAATAAAGGCTGTATTTTGGTTCTTGATGACTAAACTAAACGGAAATAGAGTGCAACACTCTTTATGAAAACTGATTTATTTGATGCATGTTCCATGTAAAAGGGTACGAAGATGAACAAAATCCTATTCACCACAAAATTAAAGAACATTTGAAGACGCTGTAGAAGTAAAGAGCTAAAGTGCGAAGGAAGGTAAGCATCAGGCATAATAACAAAAAGAAGTCAGCCGCACCAAGTTGATTTGACTGTGACATCATGCAAGGTGTTGTGGTGCAATGTATCGAGGTACAAATGAGTAAGAGTAGCAAAGCTGTCTCTGGCGCACTTTAGCAGTTTCTGTGATGAGAAATTTTCGCTGTTTTTATAGAATGCTCTCATACAGCGAATAGTTTCTTTCTTCACGTGTACTGAACAGTGTAAGGATAAGAAGACAACTTACCGATCGCTAATGCAACGACCCCACGCGTAGTGGAAGCTGCCAGCAACATGAGACGGAGTTAAGAGGGCATTCTCTTATCAAAAATTTTTACATTAACAATCCACACACGTGTACTTTTAAATTTGCTGTCAATTGTAGTTAGCCCATGGTCTGCAAGTTCTTGAACTACTAACCAAATTAAGCATTCACGCGCACACTATGAAATTTACTGTTATTGAATTGCTTGAGCGATTGCGTTAAGGACACTGATAAGCACGCTCACTACTACGAAATAGCTTTTACCTTTACCTTCTGGAGGCTTTCGTTTTTATGTGAAGTTGTGGCGTTTTAACTAGTCAGCGCGCACAGTCTTACGCGAAAATCACGCAGACATTATGACCAGGGCAGTAGAGGAGACTACGGTGGCTAAATCAGCGAATGCATATTCACCAGTTGTAATGAATGAAGAATTAGATGTCCAACCTTCGACATGATCATTCGGGATTGGTGACAGATTCTCTATGCAGAAAACTCTTTCGAGACCATTCGATGCAGAACACGCTGCTCTAGGCACTGCTGACTCCTGCACATTAGCTAACTCGTAAGAGTGTATGACAAGGCAGTTAAGACCATCACATTACTTGTGTATGTTCCACCGTCTGTGACTGATTTAATGGCAGGAGGTGCTAAGAATGATCCCGCAAAATTTCAACGATACTGAAAACCACGCACTGATGTCGTTAATCAAACTAGTTAAGTAAAGTGTTCCCCTTGCCAGATGAGTATTACTAAAGTAGTGCAGCAGATCGATTTATCGTTGGTTGTTTCGATTTGACAAATCCATTCACTTTGTAATGATGTGGGAGCATTGGGAAACACTGTGCAATAAAGACAAAGAAATTCGGCCCACGACCATATAAAAATACCAATGAATTATCAAAAATGCACTGCACCTATGTTTAATAGGCGGACGTGTATGCGAATAGAATTTAAACGACTTCGTGCTAATTGTTGAGGCTGCTGCTATTCTATCTTTATGCCGTTAGATGAGGTGGAAAAATGCACAGGCTTACTTGAACCACCTCCCGTGATCAAAGCTGTTCCGCACGATAATGGATTTGGCCTGCCTTGCTCCTTCCACCTACTCCTCTATCTCTGAAGAATCCGTGGAGAGAAAGGGTGACAAACCCAAGTTATGGCTGTTCATGGAGGGATAAGAAGTAGCTTTCCTTGTAGTTAAAACACCCACTGACTAATGGCATTCGTGAAACCATCCTTAATGCGTGAAAGCAATTGTGTCAGTAGATGACCCATCCACAATAAAACTTTTTACTCGCTCCAAGAGAATCCAGTGACGATCTGTCCCAAACATTTCTTTACATTGCTAAGTGCGTAAAGCATTACGTCATGCTTGGTTGATTTCGACTAAAGGTTTTAGGGCCACTTTTAATAACTGCTTTGTTTTAAATTTAATTTAAGGCATTTCCAAAATCTAAATGAAGTAGACGCCAATTCTCGTGTAAAGCATGCACCGATTGAGCGTGTCTTGGAGGCACTGGTAAAGGCATCAGTAGCTCTGTGTCGTTTGATGGTTACTTTTGAAGATTCGTAGATTCCACTGTCGACTCTGAACACGAAAGTCCCCAAGGCAGCATCTATATTTTGATGTACCTATGCTTAGAACAGCTTGTCAGAATGAATTTGTGGTACGATTTTACGGGTGATATGCCCCGCCTGCAATCAAACTCTTTTAAATCATGCTTCCCTATTTCATTTTCATTTACTACAGTCAGTGGTTCGATAAATATTGCGGATGGACCTGGTTACACGAAGTGAAAAGGACACGAACATGAAGGTGCTTCGTGCGAAAGATGAGGCATTACGTCGCTTGGATTAGAAGCACGCTAGATGGTATTAACCTCTTTTAGTCGTTTAATATCTGCAAACGCTACTAATCGTGTTCGTTTGACATAATGAAGCCGGTTTTCTCAATTTTTCTTGCTTCTCAAGAAAGGGAATTTTTCTTGACAATTTTGTTATTTGATAGGTGTTTAGATTGCAATGTCAATTTAAACGTGCCAAGAATTAAAACGAGTTGATGCGTTTTAAATGGACATTTACCCGGAGTATTCGGGTGGTAAATAAAATTTAGTAGACTGTTTTGTCATGTTAAGATACACTAAGCCATTTTGTTGAAGTGACACAGAATTCGAGGCGTTGTCTTTTCTAATGTGGCGGATGGGTAGGAAAGGGTTTTATGCCCCTGACATTTGTGAATCGCAAACCGTTCAGATCATCATTCCCTAGAAGTCTGCCCATTTCACGATTTGTTGCGTTAAGAGCCGACGAATCGACAAATTCCGCTGATTTGGCACTTATTGCCGTCCTTCACTGACCAAATTAGTAGTGGTGTCGAAATCTTGCATAAAATACAGCCACCGACAAAATGATTCAGAAATAGTCGGTGCATGGTACGCAACTCCCTGTAAGGCTGCGTTGGATCCAATGCAATCACATAAGGCCATAGACATGCAACACAGCAGGGGTATCGGAAATTCAGTAATCAACTTTGGTGAGGTCGAAAGTCAAAGTTGACACCCGTGCAAACGCAAAGAGGTGACATCCAAGATCTCGTGCTAGAGTACCAAAAACCTAAGAAATCATTTTACTTTGAAAGCTGAAGCAACAGATTACTTATTCTTAGGCAAATATGCTACTTTACAAGGTTGGTGGGATTTAGAAAGATGAAACTCAATCAGCGGTCTGATGAGTAGCACCAAATTGTGCAGCACATCGGTTCAGATCAATTTCTAAGAAACAAAAAATGTACAGAAAGGCACACTAGTAGGTGTTACTCTAGCCGTTAAGAGCAGTGGCTTATAAAAGTTCCACCTCTAACTGCAGCTTAGCTCTTAATATTTACCTTCCAACAACATGGCCATTCCTGGCACATATTGCGTTCTGTGCACCCACGGATTTGTCACAGCTAACAAATCCTGCGATCAGCAGAGAACATGGATATTTCAGGGGCATTTAATCCAATACATGAGAGCATTTCCTCTAGTTCGTTAGTAAACTATCAATGGGCCAAACAGCAAGCAAGACTGAGTCCATCGCAACATACTTTAGCGGGAAATGATAGATAAACAAGTTGAAGCCTTTGGGACTCCTTGTTATTGCCTCACGGCTAACGAGTCTATGGAGATGATGAGGACCTAAACTTAGAGGTAAAGGGATGCAGCGTACCGGAAACTTATATCTAAATAGACAAACAAAAAAAAGGCACAAAATCACTAAGCCAAATTGAAAAGAGCTAAGAGCGACTTTTTGAAAAGCCAAAGGTAAAGATAACAAATGACTAAAAGGCTGGAATTCCTACACCGAAAAACATCAGGTGGTATAAACTTACTCAAGTGAAATTGGATATTCTCATTTACGTTGCCAAAACACTGCTTTCGTTGCAGCATGAGTTCCTGGCAGTTGAACGGCGCCATCATTAACGCCAAGACTCGTACAGCACAATCCAGATAAAAGGCTCCTGCAGACGGTAATAATTGTGAGAATGTGGTGGACTGTATCACCAGGGCGTCACCTCTCACTGCCTCTTAAAAGGGCCCGACGTAGCCACCTACAGTTACATGAGGATTCTGCCATTTTGAAGGCAAAGTCACTGCACTTAGAGATAGAGTGTGAAGAATAGTTTTCAGATGGAATATCCATCAGCTACATACTAGTGTTTTTAGTGTGCTGTTGAAAAGGGGTGAATCTGTACGATTGTTGTGCAGTTCCCAACTCCTGTTAAAGAATATAAGCTTTCATGGGTATCAGAGACATCAGGAACCCATTAATTACTCGTGCTTATTTTAATAAGGTATGTCCTCTAGTTTATTCTCGAGCCACTGGTTAATGCCATCAACAAATGCGCTTATAAGGGTTAGCTAAGGAATGTGCTAATCATAGTCATTACTGGTAGAAGTGGTAGTGGTAGAGAAAGAAAGCACTTGGAAAATTATAAGCATTACGGGTTTCATTATTTGCTGGTGGATTGCAGTAAGCTATTCCACATTGGTACCTCCGGATAAGGCTACGTTACAAATCGAATTTGGGATTGGTAGTGACGGGTAGCCGTTAAGTGGAGACACTAACCCATCCGCTCACAAACTTTTTCTCCAGCCGCAAGCGACAGCAAATTATTGGGTTGCGATTCAAAACAATCGTCGTTGTTAACTATGACAAGTCTTCAACAGTGTCACGACTGCATCGCAGCACAATTTCAAGTACTTACGGCCGATTAGAAAATCCCGCTTAAGACAACCAGAAATAAGTAAACGCATTCAAATTTCTAAGCTAAATATCCTAGCATAGCCTCCTATGTATAAAACCTTAAAACGAGTAAGCACAAAATAATCGAAACCCTGAAACAGTCTAGTGCAATAATAGGAGATAAAATTACCTCCGATTTAATTTGCCAATGCGTTCCGCATACCCAACAAGGAAATGCCAAAGGGTAGCTCGGTGTAAGCTGAAGCAAAGATGTCTAATCATTTATTAAGCAGTTTTAAGTGAAAAACAGGAATAATAGCATTAGTTGAGTGTTCAGAGCAAGAGAGAAGTGGAGGAGGGCATGTACACCGCCGACCAGCTCCTTCACCTCCTTGACACGTGGAGGTGCCTTCACAAGCGTCGGTGCAGGCACAACCTCGGTGGTGGATGCTGTTTACCACCATTGCTGCGACCACCCCCACGGCTGGCCACACGGCGACCACCATTGCGGCTTCTTCTCCCACGACCACTCACACGGCGACCAGCAGTGCGGCTTCTGCACAGACCACAATGCCCACTTCTGTCCCCATTGCGAACCCTTCTCAAACTCTCCCCACGGTGCCCACTTCCACGGATACGAGCATGGCCAACCTCCCCACACCATTTCTTTGTCTCTGCTTTCCTTGATACTGACTTGCGCTCTGAGGTGTGCCCGCTTATATACCAGTCGCCTTGTCTCTAATTGTCTCGTGTAGCCCTCGTGCTCACTGCACTTTTAGCTCTACGCCCGTGCTTGCCGATCATCGTCGATGCTCTCATGATGCCAACATTTTCGGCTGGCATTTTAGGTGTCGCATAGACTGTGAGTTGCATGTGACTTCTCAACATAGAAATTTAACAATGATCTATGAACGGTGATGGCTTTGCCAATGTAGAGGTCGTAGATCACAGGCCAGTGTTGAACCTTACCGAACCACTAGGCCCGCTTTATTCATATTCCGGTGATAATTACATTGAAAGGAAATAGTCCATTAGCATCAAATGCTTTCTAGGCCATAAGTGACTTGTCTCACCATAAATCGTGTAGAGATTTGCCTTCATGACACCAATCCAATATGTTCGACTATAAGTACAGCTATTTCAGCTTTCGTTTAGACTGAATTACGCCATCGTAGCACACAAGACGTCTTGGATATTTTTCCCGCAAGCGCAATTATTTGTTTTCAATGCTGAGACTTATTGCATTATGATCCCTAGATTCGACTCGAAACGTATCAAGCACTGAGACATCCCTTGGCTCATAGTATTGACCTTTTAATCACTTGAAATTCAACATGATTTAAGATGCAACTGCTTAGTGCATTGGTTTTTAAACAATGTTGCAAATTACAATCACATCACAAATAAAACCAGTTGTAGAGCTATCCCGTAAGTGGAGGGAAAATTTTGCAGGCTGATAAACACGCAAATTCGGATATTTATTTAAAGAAACTGTATTCTTTTCTCAACTCTAGCTCAAATTTACTGAAGTTACGCTATAAAACTAACAGAATGATTATAAAACTGTGTCTCGGATTCGCTGAGTTCTCAGTGCATTAACCATCTTATCTCCCAGTAGAACTTCACTGAGCAAACTGCTTCTAATAATCCATCAGTTTGCAATGGTACGAGACGATGTGCCAATCGTCCTTATCATTATTATATACGTACGTAAGGCCTCTGATTGAGACTACAACGAGGCGTTAATTGTTTAGAGCAGAACCATTGGACACGAATAGATTTAGCATCAATTGCGCCTAAGACCGCCTAGAGGCATGTGTGCAGACTAAGGAATGCATAAATATCAACCGGTTAATTAAGCCCTGAAATCGCTTGCAGAAAACACTGTTTAATGTTTGCCAAATGATTTGCTGATTGATGGATTTTATAAAAACAAGAGCTACAATCACTTTTTTTTCAAATCGCAGTCGATTGTCAATCTGGATGAGCCATCGCCTTGGATGAATTTATCCCGTATAACTCCAATAGGGTGATAAACCAGGTATGTATATTTATATTTAACATAATATCATTAAAGACTTAGCTTCAGATCAAACTCAATTACTCGGTTCTCCTGCATCAAGCATAAATACTGCCCAATAATTTTATCCGCCACACAAATAAACCGAGACATTGACTGTTAAGCCAAGGTATCGCAGAAGTCATGAATTTGGAGCAAATTTCTGCTGGAGGGTGTTATGTTCTTTGCGAGCGACTTATGTGTGCAGTGGAAGAGGCTACATGGGCATTATTGGCTAATATAGAGTTTGATTACAAGTGAAAGACAAATAACTCCTCGATGCAAATGCACTCCAAAACAACGTTCGTTGCTGCATTGCATCAACTATATAAGTTGTCATCGTGCGTCTACACGTGTGTGCAAACCATAAAATAAGGGCACGATAAGCACCACAGATAAAATCAGGTCTAGCGTTTCGGTAAGGTTCAACACTGGCCTGTGATCTACGACCTCTACATTGGCAAAGCCATCACCGTTCATAGATCATTGTTAAATTTCTATGTTGAGAAGTCACATGCAACTCACAGTCTATGCGACACCTAAAATGCCAGCCGAAAATGTTGGCATCATGAGAGCATCGACGATGATCGGCAAGCACGGGCGTAGAGCTAAAAGTGCAGTGAGCACGAGGGCTACACGAGACAATTAGAGACAAGGCGACTGGTATATAAGCGGGCACACCTCAGAGCGCAAGTCAGTATCAAGGAAAGCAGAGACAAAGAAATGGTGTGGGGAGGTTGGCCATGCTCGTATCCGTGGAAGTGGGCACCGTGGGGAGAGTTTGAGAAGGGTTCGCAATGGGGACAGAAGTGGGCATTGTGGTCTGTGCAGAAGCCGCACTGCTGGTCGCCGTGTGAGTGGTCGTGGGAGAAGAAGCCGCAATGGTGGTCGCCGTGTGGCCAGCCGTGGGGGTGGTCGCAGCAATGGTGGTAAACAGCATCCACCACCGAGGTTGTGCCTGCACCGACGCTTGTGAAGGCACCTCCACGTGTCAAGGAGGTGAAGGAGCTGGTCGGCGGTGTACATGCCCTCCTCCACTTCTCTCTTGCTCTGAACACTCAACTAATGCTATTATTCCTGTTTTTCACTTAAAACTGCTTAATAAATGATTAGACATCTTTGCTTCAGCTTACACCGAGCTACCCTTTGGCATTTCCTTGTTGGGTATGCGGAACGCATTGGCAAATTAAATCGGAGGTAATTTTATCTCCTATTATTGCACTAGACTGTTTCAGGGTTTCGATTATTTTGTGCTTACTCGTTTTAAGGTTTTATACATAGGAGGCTATGCTAGGATATTTAGCTTAGAAATTTGAATGCGTTTACTTATTTCTGGTTGTCTTAAGCGGGATTTTCTAATCGGCCGTAAGTACTTGAAATTGTGCTGCGATGCAGTCGTGACACTGTTGAAGACTTGTCATAGTTAACAACGACGATTGTTTTGAATCGCAACCCAATAATTTGCTGTCGCTTGCGGCTGGAGAAAAAGTTTGTGAGCGGATGGGTTAGTGTCTCCACTTAACGGCTACCCGTCACTACCAATCCCAAATTCGATTTGTAACGTAGCCTTATCCGGAGGTACCAATGTGGAATAGCTTACTGCAATCCACCAGCAAATAATGAAACCCGTAATGCTTATAATTTTCCAAGTGCTTTCTTTCTCTACCACTACCACTTCTACCAGTAATGACTATGATTAGCACATTCCTTAGCTAACCCTTATAAGCGCATTTGTTGATGGCATTAACCAGTGGCTCGAGAATAAACTAGAGGACATACCTTATTAAAATAAGCACGAGTAATTAATGGGTTCCTGATGTCTCTGATACCCATGAAAGCTTATATTCTTTAACAGGAGTTGGGAACTGCACAACAATCGTACAGATTCACCCCTTTTCAACAGCACACTAAAAACACTAGTATGTAGCTGATGGATATTCCATCTGAAAACTATTCTTCACACTCTATCTCTAAGTGCAGTGACTTTGCCTTCAAAATGGCAGAATCCTCATGTAACTGTAGGTGGCTACGTCGGGCCCTTTTAAGAGGCAGTGAGAGGTGACGCCCTGGTGATACAGTCCACCACATTCTCACAATTATTACCGTCTGCAGGAGCCTTTTATCTGGATTGTGCTGTACGAGTCTTGGCGTTAATGATGGCGCCGTTCAACTGCCAGGAACTCATGCTGCAACGAAAGCAGTGTTTTGGCAACGTAAATGAGAATATCCAATTTCACTTGAGTAAGTTTATACCACCTGATGTTTTTCGGTGTAGGAATTCCAGCCTTTTAGTCATTTGTTATCTTTACCTTTGGCTTTTCAAAAAGTCGCTCTTAGCTCTTTTCAATTTGGCTTAGTGATTTTGTGCCTTTTTTTTGTTTGTCTATTTAGATATAAGTTTCCGGTACGCTGCATCCCTTTACCTCTAAGTTTAGGTCCTCATCATCTCCATAGACTCGTTAGCCGTGAGGCAATAACAAGGAGTCCCAAAGGCTTCAACTTGTTTATCTATCATTTCCCGCTAAAGTATGTTGCGATGGACTCAGTCTTGCTTGCTGTTTGGCCCATTGATAGTTTACTAACGAACTAGAGGAAATGCTCTCATGTATTGGATTAAATGCCCCTGAAATATCCATGTTCTCTGCTGATCGCAGGATTTGTTAGCTGTGACAAATCCGTGGGTGCACAGAACGCAATATGTGCCAGGAATGGCCATGTTGTTGGAAGGTAAATATTAAGAGCTAAGCTGCAGTTAGAGGTGGAACTTTTATAAGCCACTGCTCTTAACGGCTAGAGTAACACCTACTAGTGTGCCTTTCTGTACATTTTTTGTTTCTTAGAAATTGATCTGAACCGATGTGCTGCACAATTTGGTGCTACTCATCAGACCGCTGATTGAGTTTCATCTTTCTAAATCCCACCAACCTTGTAAAGTAGCATATTTGCCTAAGAATAAGTAATCTGTTGCTTCAGCTTTCAAAGTAAAATGATTTCTTAGGTTTTTGGTACTCTAGCACGAGATCTTGGATGTCACCTCTTTGCGTTTGCACGGGTGTCAACTTTGACTTTCGACCTCACCAAAGTTGATTACTGAATTTCCGATACCCCTGCTGTGTTGCATGTCTATGGCCTTATGTGATTGCATTGGATCCAACGCAGCCTTACAGGGAGTTGCGTACCATGCACCGACTATTTCTGAATCATTTTGTCGGTGGCTGTATTTTATGCAAGATTTCGACACCACTACTAATTTGGTCAGTGAAGGACGGCAATGAGTGCCAAATCAGCGGAATTTGTCGATTCGTCGGCTCTTAACGCAACAAATCGTGAAATGGGCAGACTTCTAGGGAATGATGATCTGAACGGTTTGCGATTCACAAATGTCAGGGGCATAAAACCCTTTCCTACCCATCCGCCACATTAGAAAAGACAACGCCTCGAATTCTGTGTCACTTCAACAAAATGGCTTAGTGTACCTCAACATGACAAAACAGTCTACTAAATTTTATTTACCACCCGAATACTCCGGGTAAATGTCCATTTAAAACGCATCAACTCGTTTTAATTCTTGGCACGTTTAAATTGACATTGCAATCTAAACACCTATCAAACAACAAAATTGTCAAGAAAAATTCCCTTTCTTGAGAAGCGGTTAGTCTGTACCATACGGTTTCTCTGCATTGCATGATGCTTGAATTCTGGTCTGTTCTTTTTTTTAAAAAAAATGATGGAAAGCAAACATTGAAGTAAAGAATTCTACCAATCTACGGTCTACTCATATTTGGGGTGTTGGATTTCCATTCCTTAAGTCAACGTGAGGAAACAAGAAATCTCGCTAACATTATAATTTAGGCCGGGAAGCACTTAGATCAACTGCTGGTTAAACTGTCGCTGTTTTATTCGCCTGTTGAGGATCGTATCTGCAGTAAAAATTGCCACTTAATTGATCGAGTGTTGAGTTATTTAGGGAAAGTGTCAACTAACAAGCATAAGCAGATCCAGCATTTTTAGATGATAAGAGTTGCGTGTCCCAAGCAGTAAATGATTTCCACATCGTTGCTTTCTACTTTGTGACCGCAGCTTGCTTTCTGGGATGAACCCTTAAGTAAAGTTCATATTTGGGTAATGAGCCTACATTGAGCATATTCCAAGGCCCGCTTATTGCAAGAAACGTTCAGATGAAACCTTAGTTTTGCACGCACAAATGAAATGGCAGGTCCCTGAGGTGAGCTGCTGCTCTTGTGCATCTTTGATTTTGGATAGATATGGTTTCCATATCATTAACCGAGATGGTAGAGTAGAATAACTGTAGTACTTTATTAACGGTGCTTAATTAAGGTGTTTGGTAGCAATAAATAGCCTAAACGGTTCAAAGACGGTAATGCGTCCATCGTTGCGTATTCAAGTCTTGATATTTCGTGTCTATCCTTCTAAGTCATTTCAGGACAACCAGCGTGCTGGATCGTTTTCTAGAGGCTCAGTTCAACATAAAACCTGTGATTCTACAACGTCATAGAACTCTACCTGTCCTCTTTAAGCTCCTGTAATTAAGCATTGGGCCAGCCTTACTCGCCTAGTGATCAAAGGCTGGTAGTTGAGCAGCTTAAAGGGTTTGGCTGCAGTACTGAGTTATCAAGAAATCCTACTTTCAATTAGCACATGCAATAAAGACTACGCAGATCCAATAGTAGTTTAGTTAAGGCGACATTCAAACGACGAAAACAAGTGTCGCACAGCATCTCATTGTTAACATCAAAGTAGGGCTATCTATCCAAAGTGGATGCACTCGTACAAATCAGCATTTCCATCACAACTTTGCATTCCATTAAGTCACATCCTAAAATATAAGCACGATTGTTTTGGAAGGCAGTTGCTAAATACAAAGGTTTGATTTTCTTTCCCCGGCCAAAGCACTTTTCTTCGACTTGAACATTTTACCCCTTTGCCAATGAGAGCCTCACAGAAGTTAGAAAATGCATCGTTTATGAAAGCTTCAGAGTTCATTGCACCGTGTTTATGAATGTCTGGCTCAGCGCTTCCTTTTGTGGCTCATTGAGGTCCCTTCAGACTCACTTTACTTTAAAAGATAAAATATGATTTCGCCAATGGTGTCTTTCTTATGCTACTTGCATTAATCTTAATTTAATTAATACGCAAAATGCGAATTTCATTTTTTGTATTAATACAACGAAAAGGTTACTGATGGTAGCAGTGCAGTGATCCTGACAACGAGCCAATTTCTCAGAATTACTTTTAAAATACAAAACGAAATGCGCCTCGCATTCACCTCTATACTTAGTTTTAACGAAAAATGCCAACTTTGCCTCCTCAGTGTTATCTGCAAAGCTTACAGCGCTTTGATGGAATGGGAAGACACAACGAAACTCTTCGAACCGATGGGGCCTTACAGGAAACACCTATACAGTCCATCTCCACTAGCCCTTACTCTTGCCTGCAAAGGAAAAAGAATTAAAATAAGATCAAGCTAGCTATGGCGCATCTTTCATTAGCACGATTACATTTCCCTGTCTCCTGGGTCTAAATATTTTATGCCACTGTTACCTTAGTCCAGACAACTTGAGAAAAGTCCAATTTCGCAACGCCTCATTGCTTACTGTATGCTCGTAGTAAGGAAGTGCTTGTGGATGTTGTGACCTTGATTACATCTCAAGCAACCTCCGGACTGTCAAATCGACATTTAAGTAACTACCTTTGTTCATGGTGCAACTGTTCGGTCATAAATCCATAAGCAAAAACTAATAAATTTGAGACTAATTGACTGTCGTCCTTTGTCGCCTTTAAGACGGCAAAATGAAACCCTTACGAGCTGTGAATACCGCTGCTCCTCCGAGACCCTAGCGGTGAATATGGGAATAGCATTCGTAGTGCGTAGACGGTGACAAATTATGATATTTTTAGCAGCGGGCTTGAGGAGAAGACCACTTCTTATCAGGTGCAGCCATTCAATGCGCATGTGCTTTGTACGACGTTTGTGTAGATGCGGCAAACAGAAATTTAGTAGAGGTGTATATATGCTTAACGATGGTTCCATTTTTGCTCAGGATCAGTGAGATTTCAAATGCTCACAATTACCGTCCAGACGATTCGAAGTATGGTCGTGTCCAAAGGTATGCTCTCATGCGTCCTCTTGGTCTGTGAGCATCTGTTTAAGCCATAAGTGTGGCTGGTGAA
>JADWOT020000888.1:0-20000 GCA_036345935.2 Taenia hydatigena
ATGAAAACAACATTTCTCGTGTATTTTTGCCAACAGTCTGCTCCTCTACTACAATCTTCCTACAGGATATCCGCCTCCAAATTCATCTTACGATGAAAGCACTGATGGGCGTTTATTTGGTGCTCTGTTTTCTCGTCGCTTTTTTATTATATTATTTACAATTTTAATTTTAGCACGGATTCACATGCTGCCTTAAGGATCACCTAAATGTGTTAGTCCCTCGTATACATAACAATGATTTCGCATGTTTTATTTAAGGTTCCTTACTAAAATTTGGTTTCACGGCATTGTGTGATGTTTGAAGACTCAAGCTTCAATTTTAGTCTAAAAACAAACACATAAAAAGCAAGGCCGTGGTACTAGAGACCCTATTGATGAAACATTTTTGCACCTGGTCAATGTTGCATTTTCCTTTACCGAAGTAATTTGAGGAAACTAGAAGTCTCGTCAAGGCAGGAATCCAATTAGGCCCCACTTGGATCAGCTGCTAGTGGGATGTTCGTCATTTTACTTGCCTGCTGAGCACGCGTTTTTACAGCAAAATTTGCCAGCCAGTTGACCAAGCGGTGGATTATTTACGCAAAATCCTGTCATTTAAAGATTTTATTTTCCCATACGCTACTATTAAACTTAAGTAGAATCAGTGTTTTAGATGCTCGAATTAGAATCTCTTTAACTGCAAATGGCTTCCACGTCATTGCTCTTTGCCCTGTAGCCTCAGCTTTATTTCCGGATAAATTCCTACCTAAAACTTAGTACTAGGGCTGTGGAGTTGAAGAGGTCCAGCTACTGTGTGAGCATTTTACTCCTTTGCCCATGAAAGACCTCATAAAAGTTAAAAGAGGACTGTATGCGAGGGATAAGCATTCATCGCCTTTAAGCGTGCAAGGAATTCAGCAATCATTGCATTTAAGAATGCCATGCTTGGCACTCCCCTGTTGCAGCTCATTGACGTCATCTAAGACATCCTGATTCAAAAAGTAAAAAAAGATTTATGATTCTACAACCTATTCAATATTTATGCCTGCTTGATCTGTTGAAGTTCTGCTCCAGCAATTCAATGTCTTTTTTTTGTTTTAATTCCAACTTGCTTAACAATGAAATTTTTACAAAAAAGGATTCTGCTAGTTAGTCCGCTTTCCATGTTTTGATTGAGCTAATTTAAGCAAGTGACGGCAAATGAGTTTAGTGTGCTGTGCTTCTTCACGCATATTTGTTGCCCTTTCCGTTCTTCTTCGCGATGAGAGCGCAGGAAGTCACTCGACTGCTAAGCAGATTGATGAAGCTACACGCAAGAATTTTACCAAATGTTGGTGGCTCAGCAAAAATGCTTGTGATGTCTTGCAGAGAACAATTGTTTGCAAAGTGAAATCATGTCAGACAGCGTGTACTCTTGTCTACAAAGGAAAAGAAATTGAATAAAATTAAACAAACCACGGCACACCTCTGATTGACATGACTGTTCTTCCCTGAATAGTTTGTGTAATCAGCACTTTAGTCCAGACAACTTAAGATCAAGTCCGAATTCGTCAAGTCCCATTAGTTATTGTATAGTGATGACAGTGACGTGCTTGTAGATGTTGTGACTTCAATAACTGCATGTATTTGAGATCCGTTCCCATTTTCTTAACCAGATCTTTCTTTGCTTTACCTCTAAACGGTCAATTCCACACTTAAACCACTCCTTTATTTATGATGCATCCGTCCAGTCATTCATCCATCAGTAAACATTCATACGCATCCAAACACGTCAATTTGTCTATTTTATTGAAAGAAGTCAATGCATCGCGCCTATATTTACTCATACCATATTAATCTGTCCCTCCTGGCGATCTCGCAGCTGTTTCATTTACATTCAACCAAACGTCCATTTTTTTAAACAATTAGCCTTCATCGCATAATTTGCAGTGACCGCGCATGAAGGCTATAAAAGGAGAAGAAGGTGGTAGCGAAATGCAGTAAAGGTTGTGTTGGTGCTAATGCATTCGCGCTTTTTGAATGCCATTCACTGAGGTGGAGTTTGTGTTAGTTGTGCTCGCCCCGATTCCAGAGCGCAAACAGGGTTACGGCATCGCTCACGGTGGTTGATCACACAGCAGTCGGTGGTGACCGAATCGCAACTCTGGTGAACTCTGCTGACATTCAATCTAATGCTGAATATGAGTCTGCTCAGAGTATTTAATTACTTTGCTTTTGGTTGCTTAAGAAATCTCTACTCTTTCGATCATGGCGACCATTTCCACGCGCAAAATTCCGCACTTAGATGATGAAATGAAGTTTCCCAAGCAGCATTATAACATGTCATTTGGTAGGCGAAGCACTACATTTTTAAGAGCGTCCCAAAAGCAAAACCAAAGAAAGAATGGAAGGACTACAACTGTCGTAGGAATGATTTCTCACTTCACTCTCCTTTAGGACCTCGTTTGACAAGTCGTCAACCTGTCGACTGGTGCCAATCGTGAAGGCTAGTCTGTGGAAAGAAGGAAAGGGCACTGACGTGATCGTTAATCACCACGCAGCGAACCTCATCACCGGCAGCATCGGTCATGTCTGACATCATACAACTTATCCTTTATCTCAGGTGCAATGAAGACGGATGTCTCGGTGAATTTGGTCCTCTTGGGAGGTCCTGCTCAACGCATTTCGAGAGTTGGGATCTCCCAAAAAGACAGACTTCACTGAAGCACTCGGCTTCATTACATCTGGGATAAAAGATAAGTTGGCAATCACGATGAGAGCAGATGTGTGCAGTCTGGACATTTTCGTGACCTGCATTATGTATGCACACACGTCGGTTGATGGCTAGCTGTTCTCCAAACGTGTCCACGCATCCACGCAACTTATTCGAAGCCTGTGTCACACAGTTAAAGCAGACGCTTGAACATTGATGGCATGAAGTGCCTTGAATTCTCCAAAGTGATCAAATGTAAGGAAATGTCTAACTTCGACCCTTTTAACCTTCTGCTGGCCACTGCTGCTTACGATGTGCACGTACCACTGATAGACGAACGCTTTCGAGACATTCGTGATAGGCACTCACTTGCGTTATGTAGTCCTCTTGGTGTCTACTGCTCTTTTTTCTTGCATGTGTATGTAAGCTCCTCATCTGGTCGAAATATACGCCCTTCTTTGACTAAGCTTCTCTACTTCTTATTGCACAGGGATTGTCTGGACGACAAAGTTTCAATGCCTCTAGTTCAGAATGCGAAATATGTCAGGAATTTAATGCAAATTTAGACAAAACTAAGATCAAATCGTGGCATTTCTTGCTCTGGCAGTCGTGTCATTCATCTGCCGTGGTGACCCATAATGACAGGGCCATCACTGACATCGAGCAGCCCATCGCACGATGCAAATAAAGGCAGCTGAACCTTAAAAATGAGCTCTCGAAGTGGTATCAGTCTTAATGTTGCATTCTGTTGCATGGTACCGACTTCTGTAGCAGCCATTTATTGCTGCTTTTGTCATCACTCGTCTGAGGACTTAAGCGACCATTTAACTACCTATTCTGTGGAGGGAATTTGGGAGGTAAAATCAAGTTTTCTCTGCAGAAGATGGATTTGTGACGGATATATGCGAGAGTCCTCTTAATTAAGGCGTAACTTGAATCTTTAACGCAGAATTGAAGTAAGTGAATAATGACTCCAACTGTTGCTAAAGTACTGCAGGGGAAGACGTGTTTGTATCTTGAGAGAAAAAATGTGAAGGGATTGAGGTGCGCTTAAGGAACGTAGTTTTGTTCCGATTGTCCGGTTGTGGTTTATTTCACATTTGGTCAGTGCAGCCATTCTACTGTCTGTGCCCTAACAGTGTATTCAAAATGCTTACGAATGGAGAGAGCCGGAAGATGCCATCACACCTACAGATGCGAGGCCCGCTTGTCGCTTCTTGAAGAACGGCAGCAACAAAGGTTTCCTGGCATCCATGCTAGTCCATGTCATCGTGCAGTCGTTGCACATTTCTCAACAAATCATGCAGTGTGGGACATAGAAGGAACCTTGGACGAATGTCCTTGAGTGGTGCTTGCCGTATGTTCAGGCTCCAAATAAATTGCTTCCTAACTTGGTTCGACGTAAATGACCTTCTGGTGTTCATTTTGATATCTGATCTTATTGAAGTTTTGGAATATGTATTAGACACAAACTCATAGGAAACATAAGAGACCTGCTATTTGATGGCACGCTAAAACTTTCAATTATTTGAGGTCACGAAGCGAATCATAGTGTACGACTTTGATTTTAGTTGTGTGAAAACGGTGATGTAGCGTTGATGAAACAAGAAGAAGACGAAGAATCTGACTTGCCTTTTGCGATGGACGAAATCGTGGCCACATTGCCATGAAATAACCTGACCGTCTGGTTGAAGTCATATGTCATCGGAATAGTATTTATGCCTACTTCGGCTTGAATGCAGTTTCAAAATCTAGCGTCTTAGCAGAAGAGCATTGAGTACTAACAAAACCTTGCCATTAGTATATTAATAATCTTAGTGATAACGGCGTGACCAAAGGTGACACCAAACATAACAACGAAAAAGTAAATTTGTTTGCCCAGCGCTCAACGCTATGCAGTCTACACAGTCTACACCTTCGACACTTTAAAAACAGCCTTTGACATCGAAAAGGATCGTGATTTTATCATCGTTTGTGGGCTGGGTAATAATTACTTTCGAATTACCAATACCTCTTGTCACCAATTATATCACCTCAAATGCAATTGAAAAACCACTACACATGTAGTACCCACGGCTGTCTCGGTGGTACCAGGACATCTAGCATTAGATAGAACAGCCTTGATAAAGGGAGGGTCAGAGCATGATTTCGATTCCTTGCGCAGTTTGTGCTCCGAAATTCCTAGGAATGACTTATTATTGGTTGCAAAGTTCTCTACTTCTGCCATAAGTTTGCTTAGATGGACCATGTGTCAAGTATGCA
The DNA here is from genome assembly GCA_036345935.2 of Taenia hydatigena. Taxonomy (NCBI): domain Eukaryota; kingdom Metazoa; phylum Platyhelminthes; class Cestoda; order Cyclophyllidea; family Taeniidae; genus Taenia; species Taenia hydatigena. Next base: position 4,934 of record JADWOT020000888.1, read on the forward strand.
AGCGGCCATTCCACAAATCCTTCCCTCTGTTTCGCTTAATTTTCGCAATTGGTGCCCTCTTACTTGGCAACGAATTTGACCACGTCAGTGGCCATTTTAAGCATTGGGCTTCTTCTAGTGACGCAAAAATAGCTCTCAAGTCAAAAGTAACTTCGTGTGTTGCATTTGCAGTTTATTACTAAACATTGGTTTTCCAAATTGCACGATGTTCGCGGCCCCGTCTTCTCATCTAACTCTAAATACAAACAAACAAAAAGTAAGATTAGTGAAATAGAAGGACACAAGGTTTACTCATGTATATGATTCTGTAGTTCCCTTCCACAAATAAAATTTAGAAAACAGGAAATCTCTCCAAGGTAGGATTCCAGCTGTGTCGCACTCCGATCAACTGACAGTTGATCTGTCACCTCTTTACTCGCCTGCTGACCAATCGTATCTGCAATAACGGTGGATGATTCAGGGAAAGGGTCAATATTCCCTTGCAATTTTATTTTATCAAGATTCTACTTACAAACTCAAGTGGTTCTAGTATTTTCGAATAACTACCGGCTAACCCTACGAAGTCTGTACTGCAACAGGCATTCTGCATGGAATTATCTTTACTTTTAAGGCAAGGTGGAAGCTCAGGCCAACCTCAATCTTTCACTACTTTGCCGAACTTCACGACGCCGAACCCACACCTATTTGACACGTCGTCAAAGTTACGTCAAGAGCTGCCACAACCACAAGTGCAGCAACCGTTCCTGGCACCAAGCATGAATCACCAACTTCCAGCATGCGTGACCTCAATTCCAAATCATCTTCTCCAGCAGCTTGCTGCCAGCATGTCTATGCCTGATTGAAACACTTGTTACACCGCTAACTGCAAAACAGCCTCACGTACGCCAGACATTAGCTGAGGCACAAAGACAAGGCAGACGCAGGGTTCCCTTTACCGCGTACCAAATCGGTGGTGATATGTTGTTGGGGCAGAAGCAGTCATTTTGGGCTCCAACGGTGTCGCTTAAAAATCAGCTTGGTACTGAAACAGATCAAAAGCACGATGGTGAAGATGAGAATATCAAGGAATTAGTAGAACTAAAAAACGAGTTTTTGGCTTCTTCTTTTATAAAGCGTCTGTCGACTGATTTTGTCTGTCTTTCATTTAGTAGCTATGATGTTGGCTTTTTGTTGTTCTAACTGTTTCGTAGATCCCATAGTATGCTTCGATAGAAGCCACTTTGTGCGCCTTAGTTTTCTAAAAAATAAACAAATTAACTGTTGTCTTGTAAAGATGTTCTCGTGAAAGCTATGCGTGGAGTTGGAAGCTACCAAAATGAATCATTTTAGAGGTGATAGTCCACACAGGTCGGTGCACCACATACATGAGCGATAACAACGCTTAACCTATCGAAACGGCCGGCGGTAATGTCAATCAGAGTTAGGTCTATGTTCCATTTCATTTTCAAGATTCACAAATCTGTTCACTTCCCAAAATTCCCTTTGCATGGACGGGTATCTTAGGAGCAATGTCTGCATTTCCTCCACGCAGTTCGCAGCCTACTAGCCCTCCAAAGCCTGTATTGCCACAGACGTCCTGCATCGACCTGTCTTCGTCTCCAAAGCAAGGCAGAAGCTCAGACCAACCTCAAGCTACCACTACGTCATCAATCATCTTAATATTGATCTCACTACTAATTGACATCTTGTAAAAGTTAAATCAACAGCTGCTACAACCCCAAGTGCAAAGACCGTCCACACCGTCAAGCATGCAACAACACCTTCCGACAAAAATATTTGGGTGGGAGGCAAAGACGGGACGTATGCAGAGGGAAAATGAAACAAGGGATAAGAATAGGTCATTGTAGGATGCCTTTCCACGGCGCTATGACACTGAGTTCCTTGTTCTTCTCCTTTTTTTCCATGTGTACCTAAATCCCTATACTTGCCCATTTACCTAACCATGTATTCGAGTGAAGTATGTGGGGATCGACTTTGCGGAAGGTATCAGAGTTTCCATCAATCGGCACACTTAATGACACAACTCATAGGCACAGTGAGATTTAGTTAGGTCTAGTTTATCTTGTGCTAGTGGGTAGACTTGCTATTCGTTGTGGTTGTAGGAGTGATTACCGAACTTGCAGTTGTTATTGACCATTTTTGCCCTTCGTTAAAAATAATTTGCTTCAACCTATACTTTTACGTCTACAATTCAATGAATTCTTATCAGCTCATTTTATAGCATTGTAAACTGCTTCCTGGGTTTCACGTAAATATCTGCAGTAGACTCCATGGCAGAGAATATCATGAATGAAGCTGCGGACTCATTGCTTACAGTTAATAGTTTAGCTATCGACAAAACGAGCAGAAAAGACTCACATTCTTCCACACTTGGTGTAGTTGCTCGCACTTTATCACTGCAGATTCTACGCCCAAGGTCTTTCGAATCTTTTCCCACAATGCGTACACAAACAATGACAAGAATGTTTTACTTTGGTTTCAACTTCGAGATGGTGTAATTTTCATATTCGGTGTAGTAGGTACCACTGATCAGAGCATTTTCAACTTCCCAGGGGACACTGTGGCCAGTGACACCCACGTTGGCACGAGGTGATGGCTTCCAACTCACGCGCACCCTGTGAGGATCGATCGCTTCAATTGAAACGTTCTGGAAAGCCTTAGGGTCTGCAGAAATGGAAACGCGGATATATTTTTGAGCCAGCGTTAAGAAAATTATTAGTATTCATTCGTCCTAGTACGATCCTACATGTTTTTATGTGAAATGAGGAAGAAGCGAAATGCGCAAAAGGTGACAAGAAGCGATTTTGGAGGACTGCATGCATTGCTCTAATTGTTGGCAGATCGAGTAAAGCGCTAGGAGTTATGAGACAATGCAAGCAAACGAAGGAGTCTATTCAGTGGCACTAGGTCAATTTGACTGTGGCAAGATGGAAAGTGAAGTGGCGTGACTCAGTACAACCGGGCTACAACATATAATCAAATCTGGCACACCTGAGCTATTTTTCTAGTGAGAAACACTGTTATGCCTGCCGCTTATACCAATTTAATGCTAATTAAAATACCTACTCTCATTTGCCAAATGCCTACGCCCGCGTGTCAATGTAAGTGAAGCGTGCGTAAATATCTTACCCGCTGCAAGTGTGAATTCGCCATACGAGAATGAAGTTGTCAGCAGTATAAAGCAGAGCAAAAGAGACATCTCTTACACGTGTGCCTGTAAGCATGCAGTGAGGAGATGTAAGCCAATGGAATAGCCAACTCCTGACCTACGAAGCAAATAGCGCATTCACACGCACACCGTGAAATCACACACGGTATTGGGTCGTTTAAATGACTGTGTGGGTGTTCAATGGTGTGGACGCCTACTGGAGCAAAGTAGCCTTCACAATATTGAGTGGGCTAATGCAATGTGAATCCATGTACGAATAACGGTGTGCTTGCATTCACCAACAGTGAGGTAGTGTGCCAAATGATACAACTCAATTACTAGACCTTGTGCACTCAGCTACATTTTAGAACCCCTTCGCCGATGCATTAAATAGTGCGAATGAGAACGTGGCGCATCGTCGTGCAGTGACGAAGTGCCTCATTTTTCTGTCTGCAGGGCTACGCAAGCAGTTTTGTGTTTAAAAGCTAAGCCTTCACTTCAAGGCACGCCTTTGGCACCATACTAATTGCTACTTGGATCTTCTGTGCAGTATTGAGCAAAAAGTTTCACCACATCAATGCACAGTGAGTGCACTGCATCCATCAAAGTCTCCTTTCAGATAAAGTTACACTTCGATTGTTCGACACTTGCCAAAATTGGAATTGCATCACAATTTGTTAGTCATGAGACACAGTAAACGAAGATTTTGGGAAGGAGTTGCAATATGTGGGTACAATGACAAAGGCTAATAACCAACACCAAATGAGTCATGCACCATGGGCTGGTCACATTATAACTTGGAGACTTCACCTATTGAAAATCAGTGATGAAGGCAGACCACAAGTCGCCAACTACATCTATACATACATTAAATTAGAAAATAAATGCAGACATGGAATGAGTAATGATGGAGACTGTTGTGAAAGCATAGAGGTCAATGGGTGAACGTGTGAGAAGCCAACGTGGACTAATGGGTATACGTGGGCCTAGTGCGGGCGTGTGCACCCAGACTATGTGATGTGTGCAGGCAGCACGATGAAGCGGCGATTGTTGGTTGGCGTGTTTGACTCTCTCTATTCACGGTGCCAAGAAGTCATGGAAGTGACACCCGTCCACTCAAATCTTTACTCATCAAAGTAACTATTCGTTCTTCATCGTCTTTATTTATCCATTTTCTCCATTTTCGCTTCCATTCTCTTCCCTATCCTTCCACCATCTTACCATGTGGCCACCAGTCCACCATCCTCCGCAACCTCTCTCCCCCTATCTCCTTTTCTTTTATCCTCAGTCGGACCAACATTCCATCTAGCTTATCATTCAATTATTCCCATGCATCGAGCCGCCAATCGTTTCCTTTTACTCTTCTCCCACTGAAACGATTCCCATCAACTCCTATTATCATGGAACCGCCTGTTGTGCTGTTAAGGCACTCCTTTAGGCAACATTTCACCCTACCTTTGATCCACTTGTTAGTCGTTTTCTTAAATTGCACCACCCACAGCAATTTTCTCTCGCCATCGGTAACATTCCTTTGCACAAGTAAATATTGGCACAACGTGACTCAATTGTGCCAAGAGAATTTGAAAATGAAGTCTGCACCGTATTCTAAACACAAGATGTCCATTCATAGTCACGAAACCAGGTGTTAGATATATGACTTGCATTCCAGCTCACATTAAATCCGTATTTCTTGATCCAGCTATCGGTCGCATACCTATCTTACCTTCATCCATCCATGCGCCAGCACTTTACTTATCCTTCCTTTCATCCGTGTACTCAATAATTCGTCCACCCATTCATCAATCCATTCCTCCCATTTAAGACTAAAATGTCATGCAACTACCACTTTCCATGCCACCATTTACTTGATCACAGGTATTCCTCCTGCCAAACTCTACTGCACCGTCTACAGCATCCACACACAACATGTGGTCAGGTGTGCAACGATCGGCGAAAAACTATGCCCACTATAAGACCGGACCCATTTTCTGATGGACAATGATCTCAAATGCCAAGAGGATTAATAAGAAGTGGGCAAGTGAAGAGTATGCACCGTCCCGCTGCTGCTCTACCTGCTACTTAGCAGTGCGTTTAAATGACAGACCAGCCGAGTAGGCTGAAGTACATATGCACATGGAGAACATAAAAGAAGACGATGAGGGTGATAAAGGAGGCAACATGGAAGAAAGACACATGCACTTGGAATGCATGGGAGATAATCAAGAGAAGAGCAGAAAAGACAAGACAACAGATGTGGACTAGTGTGTGGAAGGTCGGGTGAGGAAAAAGAAGGAGCAGAGGAGGCAAGAGGAAGTGAAGACACTGGCTGTTGGGAATGTTCACATCACGGCCTACTATGAAGTCAATAGTGTTAACCATAAGTGTCAGTCATGCGTCTCTCCGCGGTGTCCTGCAGGTCCACTTTGAACAAACTTAGTTATTGCCAAGGCAAAGAGAGCACAGATGTGATGCAGGCTCTTTATTTTCTATCTGTCTTGACAAAGGTTGGTCACTTTACGTTGGTAGATGCGTATGCGAAAGAACAAGCAGAGTCGATAGTGAGAGAAGATTGCTGTGGATGATGTAAGACTGGAACCAAGTTACTAGCGCATGCGTCGGTAGCATCGCAAAACTGATGGAAAAGTTCGGAAAGGGTTACAAATCGGGTTTAATGATGGAGGGAGTGATGAAGGAAGAAATTAGTGGACAGATGAGTGGTGATGGGATGCATGCTAGGTTGAATGCAATAAGGGAAAGTTAGGGAACAGGGGAGAGGAGGGGAGATATTAATTTAACTAAAACATATTGATGGCCTAACCACACCTTGCGCATCCATTAATAATTTTCTATTTGCATCACAAGCACTTATTCTCGAGAGATTACGCCACTCCTCCGTTCGACACACTTCCCCATCTTGCCGATTCCACAAGCTGTGGCTTCCTTCCCCACCCCACCAATTCGCCACAGTGCGTATCAGTCTGATTGAACTATTTGATTTTAGTGGCCATCTAAATAAACGTTGCTTCTTTAACGGACGAGGTGACGAGCGAGTAGTCTAACCATGTAAAGAACGGCAGCATAACAGATGTTCTTTTCACCGGCCTTGTCCGAGTAAGCAAACCAAACGCGTAAGGGATCTCTGTGTATGTATGTGTGCTTGCCTGGTGACAGTTGATGGTGCTATTCTGGTGAGCTTGAGGAGAGTTGATTAGCTTTAAACCTACGGCGACTGCTAGTCCACCTGCTAGTGACAATGACCAATCGAGGTTTTTAGAGGACGAGTCAGGTGAGAGGCTTAAAAGAGAATTTATTACGAAAATTGTTAAAAAAACGCACTTCTAAATAGCGGCTTACTGCACTGCAAGAGGTTCTTTCTGTAGGAGGAAAGTTAGGAGCACAAAACCCGTTCCTCACCACGAATAAGTCCTTAGCACGATCTGCTCGACAAGTGTCACGTGATGTAGGTGGACTGTGAAGCTCATTGTCAGATCATAAGGACATGGCTAGTGGTCAATAACTTACGATGCGCACATCGATGGTGGGCTTCTCCTCTCGCCATCATTTTCCTTATCCCTACTCTCATGTGTTGGCCACAATGATTAATAATAAAGTCAATTACAAGACTGGAAAATGAAGGTTTGGTAGAAGAAACAGTTTTATGTGTTGCGACTTGTCATTTGAACACGTGAAGCGGTATGTGATTGAGTAGCTTGAGTAGAGCCACCGACGTCTGTTGCCTTCTTCGGTCTTCGCAGCGTGCTACCGAAGTCATTGAGTTGGCACCGCATGCCGAGTTTCGATATTTTGCATGCGTTCTGTTTAAGTGCTTTCAATGTTTTTGCTTCCGCTGTTTGTGCCATTAGTCATCAGTGGGTGCTGCAGTTATCAACGCTAGATGTTTCCTTTTTATCACCTCTTTGTTGCCATTGTTTTGGGTGTAGTAATGTTTTACTCGAAGTACAATTAAAGCAAATTTGTTAAATTGGTGTTCTTATTTATAACCGATCGAGTTACAAAGGCAAGATATCGAGGAATGGAGAACGCAATGTGTATCTATCTCCGTTTGATTGGCCTAGACATTACAGCGCTTGCCACAACTTTTGAAGTTCACCTGTGTTTGCGCGGTAGTGGTACGAGGTGAGAAACGGAAATTGGATTGGAAATAGAGCACTTTAGACACCCTCAAGTGTTGTTTAGATAACGATTTCGGCTTTTGCATTCTTGATGTTCAACAAATTGTTCAATTTTGCAAAAAAATGATTTCTGCACTGTTACAACTTTTGTCAAAGGCAAATGCGTTGCGCAAAAGTAAGTGATAGCAATATAAATAATTAATTTTGGTGGACTGGAATCGCATCTCACTGTGTAGCGAAGATTGTCAGTTATATATTTGCCTGTCTAGACTCATGTCGTCCCACTTTGCCAAAATTTAAATTGAAGTGCAGTTTAGTAATCATTAAATTGCAGCAACGAAGGCTTCTTGGGCGTCGGATTCTGTTTCGCAGTCTTTGTGCTGTCGTTGGGCACAAAATGCGAGTACCGTCAGACTTGGCAGCCCTAGTCTTGATAGCTTCCTTCCTGAGCATTCGGTCCTGCCTACCAGAAAGCTTAATTAAGATGAGCAGACACGTGGAGCCGATTTGCTTAGCTCTGCCTGTTAGTGGCAGCACGAGTGACGTTTAGAAGTGCAAAGAGACGTGTCGGTGGCCAGCAGAGTTGAAGCCTCGAGGAGAGTAGTCTGATGGTCACAGCACTGACCCCGCTGAGATCAAGGTGCTCACATGCTCAACCTGCTTCGAAGATCCTTCCACTTACAGTAGATTACTACAAAGTAGTCTCCGCATCTTCCATTGCAGGCATTTTAAAGCTGTTTTGTGAGCAGCTTACATGTGTTTGAGTGAGAAATAATGGATGTCGCATCAACTTGATGTCAAAATGGATCTTTAGTGTAGGTGACTACCAAAAATTTGCAAGTTCTTTTAACAGCGCAAGTTTCATATTCCTTAATGGATTTGCCAAAGTAAATTGCTATCGTAAATGCTAGCTTTTCACTTGTAGACTCAACGTTTGTTTAGCTGCACTAGCCTGCTTTGGATTTCGGTGTGCAAATTGCTTATGACAATTAAAGGAGGGGAATCCAAGAGAAATAAGAGCAAAGTCACAGCTGTTAATGGGGTGCAAAATGTCATCGAGTTTTCATTTACTCTTGCTGCAGACACTAGCTCCACCATGCTAATCAAGTTGGATTATTTTCGTGAAAAGCTATAGTATAAATCATATGACACCGCGATATTCATTGGATTGGCTCATTATCTGATATTCAAATTAAGGAGAAAGTGAGGAACTTGAGTGATCGAAACCCTAATTGGTGTGAAGGTTTTTGTATTTTGGGTGGAATTCTGGACGACTGCTTCACGCGTCACGGACACCGAGCATAGACAGGTTGGCCACATTCACAAATCTGCACAAAATACTTTTACCATAGCACCCACGGCGAGTTTCTATTTAACTTATTGGATTAGGCATGTTCCTCATGTTGAGACTAATTTGCAGCGATTTCTGCTAAGCCATAAAACACGGTGACGTACTTGCATTAGTGAAAACCTTTGTAGGTAACTGAAATAACCTCTGTCTTTTGTATCGCTGGTTCCAAAACCACATCTTGATCTAACAGAAAGGTCAAAATTATGACGGGTTTAGAAGACTCGTCAGTAGACAATTAATCACTGCACACTAATGGCTCTCTATTAAACAAGTTCGTTTGACACCTTAGTGCTTGACCATCCTGAGTCTCCGTCATGTTGATTCGATGTGCCAGTTCTTCGCGTTCATTCATTTTGAGGTATTTTTTCTTGTTAAAGCATTTAGCCGACACACTGATTTGGTACGGAGTGCGTCTTCCTTATCTTTGTGCCTTAGATACTGTCTGGCGCACCCGAGACTGTCCTGCGGCTGGCGTTGTAAAGAAGTTTTCTGAACCAGGCATAGATACGGGAACAGCAAGCTGGCAGAGAAAAGAGTAATTGGGAAGTGATGAGACATTTGTAGGAAGTCGTTGGCACGTATGTGGCAGTAGGAACGGTCGCTGTGCCTGTGGTTGCAGCAGCTGCTGACGTAACATTGAAGAAGTGTCAAGTACGAGTGGGTTCGTTGATAGGAGGATCAGTGACATATTGTGCTTCCACCTGGCAATAAAAGAACAAAACCTTGAGACACAAAAGTGCGCAAACGAGGCGGTACATAAGGAGTGATAAAATAAGTTGATGAACAATACCGTTGGCTTGCAATGTTGCCAGATGTTGGGGTTGTTCGGGCTTGAGTAGGTCCACAAGCCTTGTCACTGCAAAGCTGCGTATGATAAAATTGTAACCACACAGTTCTGTGCTGTTCAGTCGACTGGTTTTCTTACTGTGTTTATAGACTGTGAGGGTTACTAAAATTTGAATTTACGGGTCGGACTAATACGATTCGGGAGTATCAATCGCGTCAAGCCAACTACTCTCAACGACGTCATGTCATACTCAACTGTTGGACATGAGTCTGACTCATGAGGGTAGCAAATAATCGTTGCACGACTTGAATTCATGTAACCACAGCAGTATCCACAACTTATGCCTGAAAAGTCGTCTACAGCTCTGAGAGATCATCTGTTATAAAATTCAAGGCCTGAGCAATGCTGATGATTTTACAGCCAGTTATCAAACTACCCATTCTGAGATTTCTGCACACTCCAACGTTAGAAATAGTCTGTTAGCGGCATTGCCATCCTGTGGCACGCAGAATCAGACACCTCCGAATTCATGGTGATGCGGTCAGTGTCATGCAAATCACAGCAACAAATGCATCACCTCTGAAGCAATAAAGATGAGCACGCAAAAATGACAGCATTGTATGTGTAAGCCCACCTGATTTGTGGATTAGGTGTCAATTTCGTTGATGCTATGCATGAGGAAGTACCTACAATAGGTAGATGTATCTGCATTACTTGGTGGCCATAAAGCGCAACGCGTGCCATTCCATGCCACATGACCTCAAAGGATGAGAGGACTAACTGTTTAATGAAAAATAAGACACGCCTATTTAAAACCCACCCAATTAGCATAGAATCTAATGCACATCAAATGATGAGAATACGAGGCCAATATTTCTTCAGGGTACGCGACAATCAATGTTAATCCTTACCCCTTCCCCTTCCATGATTTTGTTGACAACTAGACAGAGAGGGGGACTGAGGGACCCGGCATATGAGGCTACCCTCACTGCCACACTCAAATGAATCACGTCAGTTCGTTATCAATGTGACAGCCGTTGGTTTTTATAAGAACAAATTTCGTCTGATTTAGTTACATACATTCAATTAAAGCAAGTTGTGCTTCAAGAATGGATTTGAGTCGTAAACGTTTATTCAGTGAGCCAAGCACATGCACACGATAAAGTATTTCTTATTCTTGGTGAGAATTGGTAGCAAAGTCACAAAAAAGGCAAGAATGCGGTTGTAGGTGCTGCTACTTAGCAGGAAGCTACGAGAAAAGAAGAATGAACCGGTCGCATGAAGGTACAAAGGGAAAAAATTCGAGCTACACGAAGGAAGGCAGAAAAGTGATTACAGGTGAGGCATATCACTAGTTCGTTTGCAAAAAAACGCAGCTTTAGAATGCTCTCGCAGCCAAAAGCTAATGTCCTCGTTTCATACTCCTTTACATGAGGCATAATAAAAGAACCATTCCAACTACTGACTGTGCTTTATTAACAACGAGCGGCAATGATGTAAGATCAAGTGAAAGATGGAACGATCCACTATTGACCATTGCTTTGGCGGGATCGCAATAGCCGCTTACCCATTACTGATGGGATGTGAATGGTTAGACGTGCTTTCTTTCATTGGTTGCAGTTCGAGTTGCAAATTTGTTGGGGTCTCTCATAACACAGCAGTCTGTTCCATTTAGCAATTACTTACGACAGGTCCCTTATCACATTGTGAGAGTGCGTTATGGCCGATTAATAAGAGCACCTAGGTTAACACAGATAATTAATAGTGCACGAACACGCACCCTCAAACAACCTAGTACCAAACTGACCAGAATTGAGCCAAATTGTAAGCCATATGCATACTTCGTTCTGTAGATGCTTTCAACATGGGCAAATAGTAGAATTCTTTTCTCTTCCTTTTAGTCCGAAATCAGCCAGAAATGAAACTCAGCAGTCTGCTTCCTTCTTCGCTTCCTTGCAGCAGTTCTTGTTCAAATATCAAGCAGTTTTAGTGCGGCCGAGATGCAGGGAGCTCGCTTTGGAAAAAAGCTGCCATGGGGCAAATATATGTAATTTTGATTCAGGATTGGTCACTATCAAGCCTTCATAGTAGGTTCTCTTCTGCAATTGCTTGACGTAGCGTGATGATCCTATATCGACAAAGGTACAAATCTCCGTTTGTTTTTATCCATGTTAATCAAAAATTGCTCAAATTTGGGAATCAGCAGCTCGTTTTCTTCTGCGAGAAGTTGCAGCAGTTCTCGCTTTAAAATCGAACAACGTAGGTGTGACTGATGTGTGGAGTGTTTATTGTGGTAAGGAAAACTAAGACACAACGGGTTTAGGGACGCGCTCTCTTCTATCCACTTCGATCAGGAGTTGCCAAGAATTAAGATTCAGCAGCTCACTTCCTTCGATAAATTCCTGCAGTATTTGTCGTAACCAAATTGTAAATTCTATATTTTGGCAAAGAAAGCCAAAACATCCTCCCCACGATGGATTAACCCTTCGGCTCTTCTCTGTTTTCACACTAGCTGAGACCAATGTTAGCACTTGCCGGTCTTTTAGGTGGAGTCGATGTGTGAGTTAGAGACCAAGAATGCATGCATGGCCAGCTTTGAGGCCATCCCCGAGTCGACCAGCATGACCGCTTTTAGGATCTAAGTGACGATGGATGCTCTCAGGCGACGTGTCATGAATGCCGAGAAGGTCACAGCTGCAATTGTCACCACCGCAGTGGCTGACAATGGCAGCAAGAATGGCTTCGCATGCCGATGACCTCATTCCGCCTTCCTGTCTAGTTGTCACCACAATTAGATAAATGGGGGGGGGGGGGGGGAAAGGGGGTAGAGCTTAACGCCGATTATCGTGTTCTCTGATGTATTATTAGCCTCATGTGCCAGATTCTATGTTAATTATGTGGGTTCTGGATTAACTTATTTGATTTTTGATCACACAGTTAGTTCTCCACCCCTTGAGGTCACGCAGCACATGGAGGGACACGCATTGCGGTCTATGTCCATCGAATAACGCAGACACATCTACCTGTTGTGGATACTTTCTCATGTATATCATCAAAAAACTTGGCACTGAATTCACCGGTCAGGTAGGTCAACACCTACACTGTTATTATTTTTGCCCACTCTTCTTCATTGAGACTGAGGTGTTGTATTTGTTGCTGCGATTGGCATTACTCTGACCGCTGTACCATAACCTTGGAGGTATTCGATTCTGCGTGTTACAGGGTGGCAATGCCGCAGACAGACCTCATTTCGAACGTTTGAGTATGCAGAAGCCTCAGAATGGATAATTTGATAATTGGCTGTGAAAATCACCAACTTTGCTCAGGCCTCGAGTTTCGTCATAGATGATCGCTTAGTGCTGTAGACGACTATTCAGGCTAAAGTCGTGGTAACCGCTGTGCTAACATGAATACAAGTCGTGCGACGATTAGCTGTCATCCCTCATGAGTCAGACTCATGTCAGACGATTGAGCATGACATGGCCTCATTGAGGGTTGTTGTTTTGTCACGACTAACGTGTGACAGCTCTATCTACAGCACTGAGTGGAATCCTTTCCTACCGGACACTGTTTCCGTAAGCAGTACGAAGAGGAGTTACATGCAAAGCAGTAGCTAGAGATGCTTTCACATCCACATTGTCAGATGTCACATTTCGAAACAACTCTCTTTCTTTTTCCATTTACAACAGTATTAAAGAGCTCGCATTTCTTTCAAATTTGCTCCTTGCCTTCTCCTTTGCCTTACCTAAGTTTTTAATCCTTCCTCTAATCTACGTCTCTCATCTAGAAAAAAAGCACTCCGTTATCAAATTTTGGCAGAAGGTATCTCTTTTTCTGAAGATCAAGTTGGGACTTGGGGCTGGTATCAGCGCTCGGTGATAGGGTGTCAGGCGTACCACCTGGGCAGGTTGATGTAAGTGCTAGGATGGGTTTCAGTAAAGCTTTGCATTAATAAGAACAGATTTTGGAACCTTTTTACCCTCCTTGTCTCAGTATCGTAAAAGAGCGATTCAATTTGAGTTCATATTTCAACAAAAAATTTGTTTACCCGTTCAAGTGACAGCTTGATTAATTAGCATCTTTCCATCTCATTCATCAATGCATACGGTTGCTGGTGACCTACTCATCAAACTTTACTCGTTTCGGCTTCTAGAAGACTTTATTAAGAGGACAGAAAAAAGTGCAAATTACAGTCAGACGATGAGACGAAAGTAGGTAGGTCCTAAGTAAAACCAAATCAAGCGTCAAAATACAGAAACCCTTAGAGCAAAATTTAAAAAATTCACGTAATCCATCCCCCTCTAAAACAATCGGCACGACTAGACTTACGAATCCTATTGATCTGACCCGCATTAGAGATTTTATTGGTTCCCGTAGTCCATAAATATGGTAAGTAATTAAGTCAAGAGCGCAAATTTGCATGATCACAAATTCATAATGCCCAAACTTACAGACAGACAGCTAGCAAATGGTATTGTCTATCAAGTTATTTTATCACTTTATGTTTTCCTTTGTTTGCGTACCTTTGTATCTCTAGCTTTTGTGCCGTTATAACCACATTACGTCCATTGGACACCATGATTTGAAGCTGGATTTATTTGTTGTCCCTTGCAGCTGCCCATTTCCGCAGTCACAGTGGCATACTTGACGCGCATACTGTAGATAAAGCTCTACACCACTCCTTCACGCACATTTTTCCCTTTTATACGCCGGTCAGAGCTGACATTGGAAAACTTTTGCACAATACTTTATATCGGTGCCCTTACTATTTGCAACCATCGCGAAGCCATCCCAACGGTCACGTAGAATTGGGGTCAATCAGGACCCAAATTCATGTCCAAAATAGCACGCTCGATATGAATAAACCCTTGACCCAATTAAAGTGGAGCTACCACTTAGTTACGTTCAGGTGCTCGTGTTCTTATTTTAGTCGTTTTACTTTAACAGGTACACCAAATACGGGATGCCCACCCGTGTCTGGGAGAGAGACAAACTCGCATCTCCAACAATTAGCCTCATCGACTTCGTTACCAACCTCGCAACAGCAAGTGGAACACGAAACACCCTCCACGTCACAAAAGGTGGAAGAAACAGTCTCGGCTCTGGCCAAACATCCAGCGTTTTCAAGACTTAATCCTCCCTTAGTGTGTTCGTCACAGACCAACGATGAAGACGAGCGAACCCTACTAAATTTGCCGCCACAAAAACGGCTACTTCTAATGGATGGGATGTCGTAGGAGCAGTGTCTTCATTTCCCCCACACAGTCCGCAGCCCATTAGCCCTTCAAAGCCTGTACTGCCACAGACGTCCTGCATTGACTTGTCTTCGCCTCCAAAACAAGGCAGAAGCTCAGACCAACCTCAAGCTACCACTACGTCACCGATCATCTCAACATTGATCTCGCTACTAATTGACATCTTGTCAAAGCTAAGCCAAATGTTGCAACAACCTTAAGTGCAAGGACCGTCCACACCGTCAAGCATGCAACAACACCTTCCGACAAACGTCTTCTCAATTCCAGACTACTCTCTTCTCAAACAACTTGCTGCCACTGCATCTATGCCTGATGCAGCAAACTCCTCTACAACACCAGCCGCAGAACAGCCTCAGGTATGCCAGACAGTATCTGAGGCACAACGGCTTGGTA
>JADWOT020001659.1:0-16000 GCA_036345935.2 Taenia hydatigena
AACGCAGAGTTCTCTTCACGCCCTTCCAAATTAATGAGATGATGAGGCACTTTAAGAGAACAACTACATCAGTAGGAGTGAATGCGAAGATTTGGCGCGGCGCATTAATCTGACGGAAACTCAGGTTGGTCAAGCGTTAAGGTGTTAAGTGAACTTGTATAATAGACAACTTTTATTGTGTCGTCTGTACTTGCCATAATTTTGACTTTTCTGTTAGATTAAGACATGGTTTCAAAACCAACGTTACATAACAAAAAAGGCTGGCGGGAAAATTTTCGGCAATGAGGCAACTGTTGCACAGCCTATGGTTCGTGGCACGGACAGAAGTGCCTCATCAACAGACTCGTACGACAGTAGCCTCCGTGAAAGCTTAGGAACTACTGAGAGCTCTCCATCACAACGGGAGTCCCAACAGACAGCAGTACAATCGGAGCAAGTCCCTTCAGCAGAAGGTGGTGATATGCTGTCGTGGCAAAGTCAGCTACTTAGGGCGCTGCCAGGGTGGTTTGAAAATCAGCTTGCTACTGATACAGACCAAAATTAGCATGGTGAAGACGAAATCACAAAGAAGTATGTAGAGCTGACAAAACAAGTTATTCGCTTTCTCTAAGAAGCGTCTGCGGACCGTCCTTGGCTGCCTTTCATGAAATGGCTGTGGTGATGATGTTTTGCTATTCTAACTTTATGTCCATATGGCATGTCATGGTGGCAACCACATATTTCCTCATGTCCTCGTCTTCACTATCCTGCTTTTGGCCTGTTTCAGCAGCAAGCTTTTTTCCAACCACTCCGCTAGCGCCCTAAATCGCCGCTTTTGCCTCGACAACACATCACCACCTTCTCCTGAAAGAGGTTGCTCCAATAGCATTATGATATGTTGAAGCTCCTTTTGCGATTGGGAGCTTTCAGTGGTTCTGAAGCTTTCACTGGGGCCGCTGTCGCACGAGTCGGTTGATGGGATGCTTCCCTCCATGTCACGAATCTTTGGCTGTGCCACAGATGTCTCGTTGCCAGATATTATTCCATCGGCTCTCTTCGTTCCGTAGCGCTGATTTCGGAACCACTCCATAAACTAACAGAAAAGTCACAAGAATGACGAAGCTAGACGACTCAATCGTAGGCAATTAATTGCTATACACTAATGGCTGTCTATTAAACGAGTTCATTTAGCACCCTATTGCTCGACCAACCTGATCCTCATTCAAGTTGATGCGACGCGCCAGTTCTTTGCGTTCCTGCATATAGAGGTGGTTTTCGCTGTTGAAGCATCTCATCATCTCGCCGATTTGGTACGAGGTGAAGGACACCCTGCGGCTGTCTTGTCTTTGTGCCTCAGATACTGTTTGACGTATCTGAGCTTGCTCTGTGGATGACGTTGTAGTGCAGTTTGTTGAATCAGGCATGGATCCGGTGTCAGTAGGTTGCTGGAGGAGAAAGAAATCTGGAATTGAGGAGACGTTTGCTGAAGGTTGTCGGCACGTGCTTGGCGACGGGAACGGCCGTTGCACCGGTGGTAGCAGCAGTTGACGTAACTTTGGCGAGGTGTCAAATAAGAGTGGGTTAGTTGTTGAGAAGGTCGGCAACGTAGTAGTAGATTGAGGTTGACCTGAGCTTCCATCGTGGTGTGGAAGTAAAAACATGTCGATGCAGGACGTCTGTTGTAGTTCAGGCTTTGGAGGGCTAGCGAATCGAGTGCTGCGTGGTGGAAATACAGGCGTCGCCTCTAAGACATCTGCTTCATTGGAAGTGATCTCATCAATTTTTTGCCATTTTGGTGGCAAAGAATTCAGCTGCGTTTGTTTGTCCTCATTATTGGTCTGTATCAAATGCATAAAAAGGGAGTTGGTTATTGAAAATACTGAAGGTTTAGTCAGAGCAGAGACCATCTTCTCCACCTTTTGTGACGAAGGAGGTGTTGCCTGTTCCAACTGCATTTGCACGGTTGGTAACAAAGCCGATACGGCTAATTGATGGGGATCCGAGTTTGTCCCTCCCTCGAGTACAACTTGGTCCTCCGTATTCGGTTTGCCTGTAAAAGCGAAGCGAGTGGAATGAGAACATGTCATCTCTACATTTATTTGCGTCGGGGGCTTATTTACACCGAGTGCACTATTTTGGATCCTGTTTGGCCTTAGCCCTGCTAACTCGACTGGATGCAAATGCGTGGTTGTTGGAACGGCTTCACGATGGTTGACAATCGCAATGCCACCCGTGAGAAGCGCTGCGAAGCAGTTCTCCAATGCCAACCCTGACCGGTGTGTAAATAAGAAAATAAACGGGCCTGAATAAATGATGTAGAGTTTCTTCTACACTTAGTATGTTACTGTGGCTACAGATAAGGGCAGCTACAAAGGACAGCAAATGAGTTCAATTTCAGCTCATGATAACCGATAAGCGAAAAGTGGCAAAAAAAAACAAAAGCTTGAGGTACATATGCATGCAAACAAGGCGGTACGTAAAGAGTGATAAAGCAATTTGATAGAAAATACCGTTTGTTTGCAGCTTTGCCAGATGTTGAGGATGCTCAGGATCGGGGATGTCCAGAAGTTTTCTCACTGTAAAGTTGGACATGATGAAAAGGTGTCCACACAGTTCTGCACCGTTTCCATGACTGAATTACGTACTGTATTTATAAACCATGAGAGCCAATAAAGTCTAAGATTACGGGTCAGATGAATAAAATTCGGGAGTCTTAATCGTGTCAATTTATGAAAGAGGTGGGGGGGGCGGGTTAGGTGATTTTTTCAAATTGCGGTTTAGGTGACTCTGTGTTATGACGATTAATTTGCTTTTTGAACCTCCCTACTTTTGCCTCATCGTCTGACTGCAAACTGCATTTGCTTCCTGTTCTTTCGATGGAAGTCGCCTTGAACCCGAAACTAATGGAGGTTGATGGGCTGGTCATAAGTAACTGTACTTACCAACAAATAGGCCGTAAAGCTGATAAGTTAAACGAGTTGTCAGTCAAATGGGCTAAATGTATTTTTTAGCATATGGACTCAAATGGGATTGGTCTTTCACAATGCTAGAGTCAAATGGAGTTTTCTATAAAATCCCAGTTATTGAAGTGTTCAAATTTTCATTGATTGTTAAAGGTAGGTTAGAAAGGTTCCGAAATTCCGTTTTCAGCAATGCAAATACTTACTGAAACACATTATAGATAACACGTGAAGTTCAATTTTTGACAAGTGCAGTAGGTGAATTTGTGTCTATATCTCCACAAATTCCTTCTAGAAAGTCGATTTCATTATCACCTCATTGTGTTTTGCAGCTATTTCTACAAAACTTGACACCTGTCAATTGAACATGTCTTTTTGGGTCTATTTTGACCTGTGAAGTTGCTATGAATCTGCGACTGCTAACTGTGGCACCGCGAAATCCCTTTTCTTAATGCCATATTTGCCCCAAAAGTGATAAAGTGCTGCAATGTGATCTACTCAACCAGTGCCTCGAGTCTAGTAATAACTTGCGGACTTCTGGTTCCATTTCGAGAAGGCGCAAGCCAGCACTCACATCAACTCGCCTAGGTGGTAATCCTGACACCCTACCAGTGGGCGCTGCAACCAAACCCAAGGCTTAACCGGATTTTAAGAACAAGAGGAACATTCCGCCAAGATTAAATAATGAGTGTATCTTCCTAACTGAGAGGCATAACATAGCCAGGCACTAAAAATGAAGCAGAGAAAAGGAGAAATGTGAGGAGTCAACCCAAAAGAGATGCAAGGCTTCGAAGTATTGTTCTCTACCACACCAATTGTCTGCATAGGAAGGCAAATGTGAGTGAATAAGAAAGAGTTGTATTGATTGGCGGCATCTGAGGATGTGGATGTGAAGGCATCTCTTGCTACTACCTCACTCGCAGCTCCTCTTCTTACTGTTTTCGGAAAGTTTCCGACGAGGAAGAAGTCAACGCAGCGTTTCCGATAGAGCTTTCACACGCGAGTCTCCTACAAAACAAGAATACCTCCTGAGACTGTCGTAGACATAAGTCAGACTCATGAAGGATGACAACTAATCGTCGCACAACTTGAATTCATGTCAGCACAGCGGTATCTACGGCTCAAGCTTGATAAGTCGTCCACAGCTCTGAGCGATCATCTATTACGAAACTCGAGGACTGAGCAATAATAATGATGTTTACAGCCAGTTAGCAAGCTAGTCAGTCTGAGGCTTCTGCATACTCCGACTTTTGAAAT
The DNA here is from genome assembly GCA_036345935.2 of Taenia hydatigena. Classification (NCBI taxonomy): domain Eukaryota; kingdom Metazoa; phylum Platyhelminthes; class Cestoda; order Cyclophyllidea; family Taeniidae; genus Taenia; species Taenia hydatigena. The sequence continues at coordinate 4,197 of JADWOT020001659.1, forward strand.
CCGGTCTGTCTGCATCTTCGCCATCCTGTAACACGCAGAATCGGACACCTCCGAGTTCATAGCACAGCAGTCTGGAGCAATAAAACTAGAGTAAGCAAAAAATAGCAACATTGTGTGCAATCCCACCTGACCGGTGAATTCGTGTCGAGTTGTTGATGACATGCATGAAGAAATACCTACAAAAGGCAGATGTATCTGCGTAACTTGGTGGACGTGGGGCGCAACGCGTGTCCCTCCATGTGTCACATGACCTCAAAGGGTGAGAGGATTGGCTGTGTGATCAAAAGTAAAACACGTCAAATCAAAGCCCACTTAATTGGCATGGAACCTAACATACATCGAATGATAAGAATAGGAGGCCAATAGTAGTTCAGAGTACGCAACAATCGATGTTAAGCTCTACCACCTTCCCCTTCCTTTCATAATTTTGGTGACAAATAGATAAAGAAGAGGACTGTAGGACTCGGCACATTAGGCTATTCTTACTGCTATGCACAACCTAATCGCACCAGTTCCTTAACAATGTGACCGTCGTTGGTTGTTAAAGCAAGAAATTGTGTTTTTGTTAGTCAAATGCATCCATTTATAGGAAGTTATGCTGTGGCGATGAATGTGTGCTAGAATAAACACTTGCCAGTCAATGAATGTGTCCGAACCTAATAAAAGGTGTGGGTCGAGATGAATAAGGCAGGAAAGCCCAAGTAGTCTAATGTAAGGCGACATAGACTGCCAACTTATGCCGTGGCCACATTTCAGTGTATATCGGGTAGGCTTGCTAGTGGCACTTGGCGCACCATACGTACATACTACAACCATTGCAATAAGCGGCAAAAGGAGAGTGAGGGACACAGGAGAAGGAAAAGGCAGGGGCTGCTAAAAAGACCTGCTTTTTTTCAATGTACGTGACCGGTTTCTTTGTTATAACGACTTTATTGAATTACTTGAGTAGCTGTACAACCAAGTGCCCACAAAATAGAATTAAGAAGTGATGATTTCAATTTCTAGGCACTCCAACGATGTCCATACGACTGGATTGTAAATGTCCTGCCATAATAATAAAACAACAAATTGCCTCCTTCTCCCATTTTAGTGCGAAGAGACGAGAAAAGTCTTAGAGCAAATGGCCTAAATTCCGTTTTTAACGAGTAAGTCGGGCTGACTTTTTTTATGCTGTGTGGGCAAAAGCACATTAATCAGCACATTCATCATTGTCTTGCTGATCGCAAACGATCGTGTGGTGCACCGAGCACTTGCACACGAAGGAGTGCTTAGCCGGCTGAGGAAGAAAGTGGTAGCGAAGGCGAAAAAGGACAAACATGCGGCTGTAAACGTTGCTACTTAACAGAAAGCTACTAGGAAGGGAGAAAGAATTGGTTACATGAGGGTACAAAGAAGGAAATTTGGATTACATGGAAGGCAGGAAGGTGGTCGCAGTTGAAGTTAGGAAGGAAGAGTGTGGAATGAATTAGTAGATGGTTAACATATCATTAGGGTGCTCTTGATTGATACAGGTTCAGAATGTTCTTGAAACCAACAGCTGATATCCCCGTTTCATACGCCTTTACACCAACCACAAGAAAGGAACCATACTTAATCACTGACATATATCATCTCTTCATCTCCACGGCTACCTTGAGTGGGCATCTACTGACTGCGCCTCAATAACAACGAGTGGCTACGATGTGTGATCAATTAGATGTATAGACCTGCTGTTGACTGTCGCTTTGACAGAATTGCACTAGTAACCTACTGATCACTGATGGAGTATGAATGGTTAGAGGCGCTTACATTTATTGTTTGAAATTCGAATTACAACTTTGTTGAGGTCTCTTCAGCAGAAAGACCGAGGTTAAGCACCTTTTGGTAGAGTGAACCCCTAAGTCGTGTTAATAGATCCCTTCATCTTCACCTGCTCTGCTCGTCGACAATGCACCCCTTGTCTTTTGTTTTGGGCGATGCCCCCGAGTACCACACTTACCTCAAGACTTCGCTGAAGCACGAATAGATTTGGCCTAAAGCTATCTGTCATCACGAGGAAGTAACTTCAAGCCAGACAGCCGGGTGTGGGCTGGCTTCCACACTTACGAATTTGATATTATGCAACAGTTTTATAACCTAATGAGAACAATTAGAATGCCCATGTTTGCTGTCTTCCAGCTGCCGAATTCTAAAATTCCAAGGCACGGCGAGCCCTTGCAGCTGTTTGCATAAGCACTTATAGCCTGCACACTGATAGCACTGACCAAGTGGTTGCCATCCCATTGTTGCATCTATTCGACTCCAACGACCTTCATTAGAAAAGACAGGAATCAGAAGAGGTAAGCAACCAAACGATCGGTCACACCAAGGCAATCACTAAGTGCATCTTGAGCAGAGCAGAATCATCTCTCGCACAGCAAGTTGACACATATCTCTCCGTGTTAACATGGCCAAAGATGTGTTTTTTATCAAAAAAAATTATTGATGAAAGTCAGATTTATTGAATAAATGCGCTTGAGGAGGTGTATGCTAGAATGCCACGCGTTTGATAGCCGATTTACCCACGCAGCTTGTGTTAAGGTTCCTTTGTTCACAGCGGATATCTCACCTTTTTCCCTCCTCCCCTTTTTTCTCCTCTCAGACTTTCATCTTGCACGACTACACTGGAACACTACTTCTTGCCACCAATTCAACACTGGACCTTACCCAACCAGCGTCGTCCCAGTGCCCACATCTGTGTGCGCAGGCATGGAAACCTTCGAATGACGATGCATTGGTCACGTATGGGGCACCCGTGTTCGTTTTCATCCATGAGGCCTGCATGGACCTTTGTATAGATTAAGTTTCAGAAATTTCTCAGTTTAACTTCAATCTGATACGAAAGTGTTGCAGGCTAATATGGTGATCACTAGCATTTAAATTCAAATCACTTCGGAGTTTACTGAGCCTGTTCGGTGTGTCGCTGTTCCTATGCTTGTTCATATGCAAAGCTCCGCAGATTCAGTACTTCAGTATATGTTCTTAGGTGTGGCATCCATTTATCTGCCTAAAAGCATCAGTCCGACAACGTCACTTGGATTAGTCTTTTAGCACCTATGCGCTTAGTTGGCGCCTTAAGTTTATCAAAGTCAGGCAAGCAATTTGATTACGAATGAAGACATGGTCCAATGGATACTGAATTCAAGGTAGGGATCCAAATCGCAGGATTGGAAGCGCTCGTGGCTTCGTTACCATAGTATCGATGAGTAAGTAACCTCCGCTTAATGCTCATAGAGGATCGTAGCTTCCTGTACTGACGAGTGGAGAGCAGACAGTAGGCAGAATTGTATCTTTCCTCCTGATCTGCATCCCTGCATTTCCACGTAGAGAAGTTGTCGCTCCGGTTCGGTCAGTCGCATGAGTCACTGAACTGAACACCCCTTCTCGTATATTCGAGAGACTCAAATAAAGCCCATGCTCTAGTTGTTGCTGCTGCCCCAAATCGTCACGTAAGTACGCTGCTTTCACTCATTTCTTGTGCTCTACCCCACCTTGGCTCATCTCCTTTACGTTTAAAGGGAGCAGAGCAGCTTGCATTCGAAATTTTTGGTACCGTAGATCGGCTCAAGTGAACGCTTTCTCGACGTTGACAAGTCATGGGTCGGGGAAGCAGCACTGCGCATCATTAGAAGTCTGTACAGAGAGAAAAAAATTGAACAATGTCTAGAACTGGCTTAGCACATAATGTTCCGACGCTAATGTTCTACGCAACGTCCAAGTAGTCATAAATTTCGCGAAAAGCACCCAATCTACTTGGTGGGACATTAAAGCGAACTCACCTGTTTCGCTACCGATGGAATCGCAGGTGACGTTTGTAGTGCCCTCTATAAAGCTGCAGCCATACCCGTAGATAACTTCGATGAACGTGCACACAGCCGATTCATATTACTCATAACGAGTTAAAGACATTGCAAGTTGCTAAGCCACGACAAAGCGCTAGATTGAGCCGAGCAAGTTTTGCAAGGCATGCGGCAGACATCGGTGAAGCTAGACCCATCTAATAACCACCTAGACGCATACCACCTCATTTGCTAGATGTCAGCCTGGTGGAAGGCGTAATTTAAGAGCAAAGTCATTGTGTGCCTCTGCGATTGTGCTAATAAAGACGATCGACCGTAGCACGCGATTGTGCATGAACTATAGGAATCTGGACGTCGTAACTGAGGCGCACGCATTTCCTCTACTCCACATGAACTAGTCGCTCGATTTGTCAATTTGGCTTAAACAGTTCTCCACCCTTGCTTCAACTTCAGGATGACAGAATGTGGAAGTGGCGGAGGCGAGCAGAAGGAATCCAAATTTCACAAAGTCAAATCCGAAATATGAGTTTCGGGCAAGGTCACTAAGACGCTGGCGTAGCGACCACCTTCCAACGCCTTGTGTAGTCTGCAAAAGTCGGTTTATTCCCAAAACAATGTATGACTTACCTCGATGGCCTCCTTGTCTCTGACACAGACATCTGAGAACACAACGCCAACCTAAAACTGGTGTTGGACCGTCTTTTACACTGAAGAATGCCAGTGAGTCTGAAAAAATGAAGTTTTCTGCAACGAGCTGCCACATCATGCATAACAGGTGAGCATATGGCCAACACCATTCAACAGACGAAGCTCGGTGGTTTCTTAGGTTTGGCAAATCGCTGCTTCTAAGTAATCTTGCTGATCGCCTGTCAGGAGCGCGTGTGTTGGAGCTGCAGAGAGTACCATTTCGCAGAGGTAATGCCGCGTTCAGTTAACTGCTCCTCATCCATCTGTCCCTTCTCCTCGTGCGCTGTAACGTATCCGTCCCCGTTTCATCCACACAATCTGCCTTGCGAGGTATAGGATACCGTGAAGTAATGCACCAGAGTACTCGCCCTTGCTTCTTGAATTAAAACTTAAAAGACGCTGTCAGAAGTGCCTTAGTTACCACGAAAGGTATTCCCTAGACTTGACTAAAAGTGTCAATTGTAAATACCTTTCGAGAGTACAATCTCACTTGCCTCCAAACAAAGCCAAGACGACAATATCTACTTAGGCTCCTAGGAGTCCTAGTGACCATGCGTTGTAGATGAGGGTGGGAAGCGAGACATTTATAGGCCAATGGTGTACCTAAATCAGATTCGGCAGAACTCTAGCACTTCTTAACTGAGAGCAAGAAATCAGTGTCTTTTGCTCTGGAAGTCATATCCGCATAGAGGCAGAGCTCGACAAATTCATCTCTTTGACTACGGCTTCTTCAGATGATGCAAGAAATCTATCCTTGGACCAGAGCCGTGTCCGAATCGGTACTTGGACCATTCATTTTACGACTTTAGCTCATTCGCTCAAAAATGTGGTATTAACTGCACTGCAACACCACCTTTGAAACGACTGGTCTGCAGGTTGGGGCGCCTCCAGTGCCATGCATTTCTCTGTTTCTGCACTGCTCCGTGGAATCATACCGACGCAGCTCCTTGTACCAACGTGCAACCAAATAGCCCATCTTTCGCATCACTTTCAACCAAGCGGTTCAGAGTCTGATGATCCGTTTTCATTATGGCCACCCTTGCTATTGGGTGATGTCTGAGATGTCCTAACATCAAGCGGGTGGCAGGTAGTCCACGTTGAGCTGCGCTTCCCTGCCTTACTTTTTGTTGATTTGGTACACCGATGACGGATTCCCTCACTTCTTTGTTCCTCTGCCTTCCGTGGGAGTACGTCGAATACGGCTACATCGCTAGCGTCATCATTCAGTGTACGCACGGTGAAGTTGCTCTACTCAAGCATTCAAGATGTTGGAATGGGCCCGCAAGTAGACACGAGACCCAGTTCTCTACATGCTTTATCATGCCCATTCTTTTATTGAAAAAACCCTCCCCACTTTTCCAACAGTTTATACAGCTGTCCTGCAATCTTTGCAAAGCCTTTAAAGAATCTCAAGTGGCGACCCAGTTGGTGTTTTTGGGTCCTCACTTGCTCTTTAGTTAGACGAGACAGTACGGCCAAAGTTGCTCAATTCGGCAGTGCAGAAATCGGCACTTCAATGGCTTCAGGGTGAAATCTACCTCCTGTAGCCCGTTCAACACAAAGTCTATACCGACGTCATGCAGTGGAATATCTCTGTCAGGAGCATCGCCTAGGTGTACAATTTAATCCCTTTTAGTAAAAGCTACACGATTCTTTCGAGTGTGCACACTTTGCACTGAAAATGGCATCATTTCCACCCACTACATCCGTTATTCTCAACCATTCTAACAGAAGTGGATTTCTTTAATAGTAGAGGTTAGGCGATTCCACTGTGGGTCGTGGGTCATGAACGAATAAGTTCCCAGACTTAATCGACCGCCTGCACTACTCCAAACAGTCCATATCCACAAGACGGTTCCTAGTTTGAGATGAGTTACTCCTTTGTTTTTCCACTAAACAGACACTCAAACACCCATTCCACAGGTGGTGATGCCTTAGCCGAAACGTTAGAGTGGACCATTTCATCCCACACACCTCGTTCACGTCTATCAAAAAGCACAGTTATCATCCCCTACGCAACCTCGTTCAACCCCCACAGTTTTTTGTTAGCAACCAAACAAAAAAAGGAAAAATTTATTATAATGATGTAAAATTAACAGGAACATACAACACTGTGGAGACATCATCATAGCTTGGAAAGGGAGACGTAGGCATTGGAAACAGTGAGGATTCAGGATTGAGAGAGTTTTATGCTGTTCCACGTTAGAATGTTGCCGGAAGCCACAATTAATCCTTCGAGTGTCCCCTCTCCTTCTTGACGCGTGGTCTTCATGGACTCTGCAGTGGCAGCGGTGTTTCTATACCAACAAAATGCACATAAAATCCGTTTTGAACAGCGGACCTCTCGTCTGCATTCGATCTACACATCATCGACACTTGAACCTGCCAAGCGAAAACAGCAAGCATGGGTTGGGAGCAGCCTCGTCCAATAAGAAGCAAATGAGGTCTAAACAGAGGTGATGGTTTATATCCGCATGAACACTTATGATGCGACGGTATCGTGTGAAGTAGAAAGCGCTAGCTCACGTTATACACGAAACGGACACCGTTTATTAAGAAAGACACAGACCAGAGACGGTGCCCGTGTGCAACAAAGTGCGAGGATGAACCAAGCCTCTCATGAAGGAAGGCGTTTACGATTGCCAACCCATCCGGCAATTTGACGATTGAGCAACGCAGATGCCAATCAATCAGCGGCAACCCCACAAATGTTGATTTCCAACCCACTCGCACAGTAGTAATTCCTGAGACCCTTTATTTGTTCGGTCAACTTTCCAACACCCAGCGTCTACCTCACACATCCGCTCAATACCTTCAGATGTCTCCTATTAAAGCAACCTCTCCTCCATTGTGCCCGACCAAAAGGAAATTACAATCGAGATATTTTGAGAACCGAACTGTTGCAATAGGCATGGAACTGTCCCCTCTGCTCGTCATGCTTTGCACGTACTGCGGCCTGGACGTCGTCGTCGGCTGGATTCCAGCCAAGATCAAACACAACCAAACCGTTTGAACCCTTTGAACTGTTTGAGCCACAACCACTCGTCTTACTGCTCTGGACAAAGAAAAACTCGGAAGACCGTGAAACGGATCCATAGGTTGTAAAAAATATTACACAAACTAAATCGGTCTATGGCCCATGGGGCCATCCCCTTTCAAAGCGAAGTTGTAAGTGGGAGCGAAAATCGCGAGGAGTCATTGTGAGATAAAGCAGTGCATGTTGAGGGCTCAACTAAGGACTAGGAAAAGAACAACAATTACAAATAAAGCGCGGAGGATCTACTTATCAACCTCTACTCTAAGAACGGCAAACACTTAGAGGTTCGAGGCAAAGATGGCACAGGATGAAGAATTCACAACAGAAAACGAGGCTAGGTCGAGGAGACCTGCTTAATTTTGAATGTTAAAGCCAAAAAGAGATCAAGGACCACTGGTAAACTAATTACAGGCTTGGAGGCAAGATCGAAGGAAACAATTCAAAAGGGTAACCCAGCAGAATAGTTGCAGAAATTACATTTTGAGAAGCGAAATCAACCTACTTAACTTTGCACGTGACAATTCAACCCGAGGCGCGAAAACCCTAGCCTAGTCTACTCTTTACAAGATAACAAAAGACAAGAGACTTCAGCTTGTCAAGTGATCACCTTTAATCCTTTTTTTTAAAAACAGATTTTACGAGGAAATTACAGAAATGAATAGAATCAGCAAAAAGCGGCGCCATAAGGGAGACGTGGTCAACAGAATAGCGGGAGCTCGTTGACACTCCGTTAAAAAACAAAATTGGTCCTCAGTTATGAAAAAAATGGGAGCAAACAACTGCGACCTTTTAATCAACCTATTCAAAAATACTTTAAAATTACAATGCTTATTCAAAATCTCGCAAAATGCTAAGCATGGGCAATTGAATAGTTAATCATTCCACCGATAACAAGAGAGCTTCCTACGCTAAAACAAAGAAGTAACTTTATGCCTACCGACAGCAAAGAGCAAAAAACCATGGCAGAGTGGGAAGAAGCAATAGCGCAACGGTCAATTGTAAAAACCACACATCGAGCACTCCATGATAGATAGACATTGACCAGTTTGTTGATAGCCTGATGATTGGTGATGCAACGCCTAAGAGAGACGCTTATTTACAGTAGCGATGCCGTGTCCACGTGGATGAGCATGGCAATGAGGCACGCAGCTCTTTCGCCTTCGTTTGGCGATTTTGAACACTTAACCTGTCGATACCGTCTTGTGCAATCTCCTACTTCAAGACCAAATCTTGTGCAACAGATGCTGTACTTACTCGTTAGAACTATCATCTCCGACGTTTTGTAGGAAAATGGATCCAGGGCCATAACGGCATCGACACAGCTCTGAGCTGACGTGACGTGACCTAGTATGTGACCTAGCTAGCCTTTCAGCATTGCTGCATCTCATCTTTGACAGCACCTGCATTCTTGCAACCGCACTGCTTGACACCTGCTCCTCTCCCTTACCTTCAATCGGTACAAAGGTCAACAAATTGAGTAATCTACCAGCATGAAATTGGTGTTTTCACCTCCTCTTAGTGGCTTTCCACTCGTCTGACCAAAGCGCTTTCTCCCAACACCTTATTCATCCAAAGTCATTCGTTTTCCACTATTTTATGCTCTCTGTGAACGCTGTAGACAGGTCTGTCTCGACCAGCCTCATATCCACCGCATGCTGCCCGAATTGACCTCCACACATTCCGCAGGTCAAGAAAAGGACTGACAAACAGATCGATAATCTAGAAAATCGACTGATAGGTTGGCAGATAGGGAGACTGAAATGCACGGAGTTGCTGGAAGGTCATTAGACAGCCAACACTAGCCTTACCGCCTCACCTAGCCTCTACCTCTACATCTCTACTAACCGACCAACCAAGTGAATAAACAAGAACAGAGGTGCAAGTAAGTAACAGAAGAAATCCGGTACTTCGCAAAGAAATCCTCCCAAAACAACACCATTAATAGGCATGATGGTGGAAAAAGATACCGAGAATAGAGGCAGAAGCGAAGACAAGATACTACTGGCGACCACTGTCGTATCCAGGGTCTCATCACTGCGGTATATACGCCACAAAATAAGTGACGTACCGCGAAAAAAAGCACTTGTGCAACAGACACAAAGCCAATTAATGCCACGGGACTGGGTAGCAAGCCGGACCAAACCTAACACCAGACACTTGCGCCCATTAGCCTAAGCATGTCTATGCCGGTGGCATCCCCCCTCCTCCACCCAAGCTACCTAGTGCACCAACAACTCCGCTGCACGGAACACATGCATGGTAGCACTCAGTCAGTTAACACTGTATGTAATAGACCAGCCAGTATGTACGTGTGTGCTCAAAACGATGGAACAAGTACCGTGCGTAAATAAGGTAGCTAGACATAGCTAGTCATTCCATTCCGTTCCATTATGAGTAACTTCCATCTTAGCCATTGTTAGCAGCAATAATGCGATCAAAACGAAGTAATGCACATCAGAAACACGAGTCACGAGGGCGTCAGGGTGTTACTTTAGCATCTCCGACAGTCCAATGCTCTGACGAAGATGAAGCGATTCCAACACGACCATAGACAGCAAAAAACAGATCTCCTTACCTTCTCCTGTCTATCTACCCTACCCCCACCAGTCAATTAACCCAATCAACAGATAAGTTAAAAGCGCGTAAGTAAGGAAACAGATGAAACTTAGCGTTTGCCAGTGCACATTTGTCTGTGTCTTGAGGGACATCCACCAACCATTAGCCATCAAGGATACTAACCTGGCTAGCCTAAGGGAGACGGTAAACCTACATTTTTGCCTATTTTCGCAACCCATCAGTCAGCTATTAGCCCCAAAGAAATAACGGCTAAAGCCAAGGTTAATTACTACTACGACCAAGGCGAGGTCGGCGAAGACTACGCCGAAACAACTACGCTGATACAGGAGGAGGAATGAACAAACCGAGGCAATCAGTGCGTTTCCCTCCAAGTCATCTCCGTGACAATACGTTTCCGATGCACACCCCATTCATAAGTATTTCGGGGGCAAGCATCCCAGGATGCTTCTTTTGACGATATCAAATGTGCACAGTCCGGAGGTTTACACAAGGAACACTAATTAGGCAGATTCAAATAACATTAGCAAAAGGGACCCGCGAAACTGACTGACATTCAGTAAAACTTAAGTGCGCCCAAAAATGCGCATTCAATTACGAGATGGTCCTCCTCAAATCCACTAAACAATGGAAATAAGTTGAGCAGCAGCGAGCTTTCTAATCGCAAGCAGATTCATTAGAGTCTACTCACTTGACACAACTGTGCGTAGTGTCCATGGTACTGTTCCGAATGTGAAAAAACACTCATTTGGAACCGATAATTACAGTCCATCGCAAATGCCCACATTTGCAATGATGCAAACTGCATTAGCATCCTGTACGTTCAATCAGACAAGTACGAATTTGGCATACTTTGTAATAAAGACAGGCAACTTGTCCCAATTAAAATTCTCAAAAAGCACATGCATATTCATTGAAAAACTAAACACAACCTTTCCCGATCAGATTAGAAGGAAAAAAAGAGCAATAGACAAAAGTACGCCGTCTACCCTCCTAAACGCAAAGCGATAACAAGATGCGCAAAGTGAACAAATTCAGCCAATGGCATGACCGGATGTCAATGAGCACAAAAGCTAGAACTGTCAACAATTAAAGTATTCTAGTACCCAAACAACTGGTGGCAGCAAACAAGTGAAACACGTGCAAATGAGTAATTAAGAAGACACAGTTAGCCCCAAAACAGTCTTGGATTCTCATCGAACAGACTTCGTCTGTGGCCAATGCAAAAAACTACACCTCACACTCAGGTGTAACACCTCATCAAAGTTAACAAAACGACAAGCAGCGTGTGTAAATAGAGGCCTTTCAAATGTGCGTAACTATGCATTTATACTCACCTATTAATCGGTGAGTCCCTTCATGCATCCACAATCATCATACTCATTGATGCGACCCTTTTTGTGCCCACCGCATCACAAAGCAGAAGCCATGACACGGCACAGCACCGCTTGCACCATCCTTCGTGGCACACTTCCAACAGTTTCGACAAAATTCCACCAGCGAACGCTGATTGCCAAAATGCCCTTCAACGGCAGCACAGCCTCAACAAAACACCTGTCCTTTGCAGGGTCGGAAGAAAAACTGCCAATATGCAGGCTCATTTGTCCAGTCTTCCCCACTTTGCGTGGTAAAATTCGATGTTTGCATTCTCCCATCACCTGCATCACCAAATACTCCACCCAAGGAGC
>JADWOT020000889.1:0-11000 GCA_036345935.2 Taenia hydatigena
ACCCTCAAATCTGCAGGAACAAACTGAGACTTGAAGAAGCAATGTCAATCAAGGCGACGGATCGATACGCTGTGACGAAAGTATAGGCTGCACGTTGACGCCTCAGTCGCAGCAGTCTTTACGACCTTGACCCAGGCTTGTTCCGATTGCGTCTACTGAAGTTACAAGAGACGACATTCATTTTACCAATGAAGGAAATACTCAAGTATCCTTTCGGAGGGCAATGCAGATATATTAGCGTCCAATGAACACGATAAATTCGACCGATGGGAATATTGTAACAATTTGGAAAATGTAGCTGTCACATTGCGTTTGTGAATAGACTTCGAGGAAAGGAAAGATGACGAATTCATTGGGGCACAGCACAGATCGAACCAACTTGCAGGCTGGAGTAGACAGCAAGAGAGAAGTCAAGCATCAAATTCGGCATCTTTTCAGCAATCACTTTGAGCATATTGAGCGCACCACCACAGATCCGGACCATCGTTGACTTCACGTGAAGCCTAAAATGAAACAGTTTTTCCTACTTGAACTAACAGAACTTATCCAGCCAAAACACTGCCGCAATTGAAACACGCAACGTGCCCACCATATCGACAGGCAATGCACTAAGCACGACCGATGACCTCGAAACTGCCAAGCCTGAAGAACCACTGTCAAGCAAACATATTTTAACCTTATGAGTTATTGAAAATACACAAACGCACCATCAAGCTTGACCTTAGAACAACTGCTAAAATTGATCTACAGCTACAAAAAGCATTATACGTCATGCAAACTGCGCCGTATTTTTTTCTAAAAGAGGCGTCGGAACATTATGCACCACATGTGAGAATTGGAACGCTATTAACTTAGATGGCAGGTGATCGACACAACCCTTATGGATAGTGAAAGGGTGGCCTCTGTCGGCACAATTATTACACAATGGATAGGGAATTAGCACGCCTCCCGTTTGTCACCTCGTCTTCTGCCTCAAAACCCTTTGAACAAATAGATTAGAGCTAACGGACCTTATTGCAAACTTGGATTGCTCAGGCTACTATCTCCCGTTTCTCCTCCCAGGAATTCTGACGAAATCATCATCAGCAGGAGTGCGATGGCTGCCCCTTCGTCTCTCAAAGTTCCATTTCAACAATAAAAGCATTGCACAAACCCTTCGTCTTACCGGCCCCATCTTTGCTACTGTCCTTATTGAGTGCCTTTCTTCCAGTCATTAAAGTTCAAATTTCATTGTCGCAGAGTCACAGATGCAATATTAAGCGATTGATGGCTATAAACCTAGAAGCGCGATGTGGACAAGACAATTGGTAGGTGTTAGAACGTTTTCATATGGCATGAAATATAAATGTTACAAATAGGCAGAAGCAAGTACGACATTAAATCGTGGGGCATTTTCGCTTGCTCCTCCTCCTCCTTCCCCTACAAATTGACAACCACACCCCAGCAATAAGTCACCTCAGTCACCACTCACACATACGGGCATCACGAAAAGCCAATGCATCGTACAAAGGACCTTAATAATGTAACCTCAAATCGGCTTCCCCTCACACCACACCGCTGTTATTGTTACCGTCAAAAGCCTCAAAATCTAACTGCGACCTTAAGTTGAAAAAAAAAAAAAACAAAGAACAAGCAAAAATAGTGAAATTGTAAGCCTATGATAAGATCCCACTCAACTTGTACAACATACGCTGCCCCATGAGGGTGTACTTACCAAGGTACCGCCCTCCCCTACCTTTCCACTCGCTGCCTGCCCGGCGCCCATGCACGCCGCACCCGGTCTTCCACCTGATTTTGGGACCTTCCTCCAAGCACACAGCTGCACTGTCTACCCACTTATGCCCTGCGTGAAGGAATGGTCCACACTGAGGAGGAGGAGAGGGAGCGAGGGAACTCTCAACCACATTCATTGCTCCTCTAATAAATGTTTTGACACCACAGCCGTCACCGCTGACATTGACCAAATCAAAAACACCGAGTGTAGTCTCAGTGCCTTCCCATGGATCGGTTTCTACGTCCACACTTCCCCTTGCCATTATTACCACCGCCGACAACAACGATGCGTGTTAGTGTTGACGGGCAGCCTGATGAGTCCGTAATTGATGACGACAGCGACGACGACGTCGATAAGCGTCACGTAGCCAGCCTTGCAAACAATGCCGACGACGACGGTGGTGAGGTAGCCAGTGTTGGTCAGAGGCCGACTATTACAACACACAAACACTGTACTTACAACTTTTGCGTGCAAAATTGACACCTAATGCCAATCGCATAATAATGCTCAAGAGGAAGTAAAAATCCCTTTTTGCTGTACTTTGGACCCGCAACCGCTTTGGCACCATGTAAAGTCAAGTGATTGGTGAGTACTCCTCCTCGCCTTCCCTTCCAGCAAATAAGGCCCTATTCGCCACAATATCGCTCCTTCCCTATTCAAATAACCCTCCACCTACCTACCTACCTACCTCAAGCAATTCCCTCCACTCCATTGTTCAGCACAGCGAACAAACGCGAAAGTGTTGCCATCCAACAACCAACCAAAATTCGTCAAATTTTCTCTCGCAAACCTCATTAACAAAAAAAGAAATCCCTACACACACACACTCACACACATGTCTAGGTAATTAAAAACGAGCTTTAGACGATCTTGAAAATATCAGTGCGCATAGACCTACGTGCAACGAAAACATTAGCAGACAATAGGACAAGAAATGCACACCTCAAACTGTAAAATTAAAAACATACGCACCCAAATTCACAAAAAGAAGAGGCACCTAGAGTAGGTTTAAAAAAAGCTCTGGAACACTTCTCCTACTCCCCATCTTTTCAGTGTTAGCACAATCATCAACGCAACTATTCAACGCGGCAATAAGTCCACCCCTCCCCCAACTTATCAGTGCTACACTTTAGTTAGTCTACTGGGCTTGCGGACATGTAATTCTTACCCAATGCTTGCGCCCAGCAACACATAAAGTCACACCCACCGCTATGCCATCCAACACACACTGCTATCGTCCATGCCAACATTCACATCGCAAAACCGGGGAGGAGACGCCTCCGCCAATAACTCTACAAGTTCGCATTGCCCACCACCGCCACAGTAATTTCGTAGCATCAGAAAATGAAAAAAGCAAGCAACGGAAGAGCCCATGTGTGAATGGCCAATGCGCTGCAAAGCTAGCGCCTCCGAACATAACTACTAATAGGAGGAAACACCCTAACAAGCAAGCGTTTGGGAGTGCTGCGAAGTACACTCTGCGTAGTGATGCCAAAGCTTTCCACTAGTCACCCCTTCTTCCTCCGCTGCGTCCACCTCGCCCAGACACCAACTCATACCGTCAAAGCTGAACCTGCCATTAGGCCATCACCGAGATCTTCTACACAACACATTTTAAAAATCCCACATCAGCGCAAAAATTAATCATGGTCCCCAAGTCAATGAGCACGTCGAATCTATAGCTACACAAAAGGAGCAAAGATTCACTTACAGCAACCCAATCTTACCTGTGGAACGCGTGGAGTGATAGCAAAGGCGAGCACCACACTCATTGGCAACAGATAATGCCTCCATTTTTGTACAAGAAGAAGTCTTGATAGGAACTGCGGCTATCTCTTCAACGCCTGTTCTAGCATGTGAACGGATAAAGGTAATGGATTAAAAGGCATATAGATATAAGGAGTAATTATTGACAAGCAAGTAATAAATAGGCACAAAACGATCTTAATTTACCATAAAATAGTTGTATAGAAAGAAATGAACGCGATTAGACCTTATAGCTGGGAAACAAAACGTTTTAGCATTCCCAATATGAAGCCTTCGCGCTTACTCTGGCGAGTAGACGTATAAAGAAAGCCGTTCGACACAAAAAGACCTAATGACAGCTAGAGATCGAAAATCAACAAAAAATGGCCCAAATGCTTACCAGATTTCCAACTTGTTCCAGTAAATTAATCCCATTAACCGAAAATAATGGCCACCGAGATGCACACCACTTACGTGCTTCACGTGCAAATCTAGCCAATCACTTTATTGTTCGTCCGACAAAACAAATACGATTCTAATTTTGNTTCTAACTTGTACAGTAAATTAAGCCCATTAACCGAGAATAATGGCCACCGAGATGCACACCACTTACGTGCCTCACGCGCAAATCTAGCCAATCACTTTATTGTTCGTCCGATAAAACAAATGTGCTTCTAATTTTGTGTATTTTAATAAGCTAAAGGTTCTTAGAAATACTTACCTTTTCAGGCGGCATATTTAAACATAAAAATGCTGCTGTAATATTTGTATCTATTAGCCATAAGTACGCTAATAGTCAACAAACCTTAGATATAACACCGCGTTAAAATAAAATTGCAAGGGTCATATACGAATAAAAAAGCACAATTTTATTCAAGCTTACAATTTTTTGCACTCTATTTGTATATTTTAGCTATTATCAAGTTTGGCTAGTGCAACTAGGTTTATAAAGCCTCTCACAACGTATTTTTGTTTATGATTTAGTGTGACTTTAACTTACCACGGTACATTTAATCACTTTTCAACATACACCTAAACAGCTATTATAACCCGAGTCCTTGTGCACAGGCAAGTGACCAATGTAGTGTCCTGAGATCCCCTTAAAAGGCAAAATAGCAGGGCATAATTTTTGTGTAGTACTTTGTTTTTTGGAACTGTCGGTTTCGATCAAGGTCACAGAGGTGGCCGTATTGTTCTGGTTGCCTAGGCTGACCTCCGAGCCATGCCAGCAGCTTATTTCCCTCTGCCCGTTGAACATATATATACATATATCCTACCCTGGCATTCTGCCTTCTTTTGCCTTCGAGGGAGTCTTGGGACGCTACATATATGTATATATGTATACATATATGTATATGTATACATATGAGCTGTTGGCAGGGCTTGGAGGCCAGCCTAGGCGGCTAGGGCAATATGGCCACCTCTGCAACCGAGACCGATTCCAAAAGTCCAAACAAACAATTTATTGCATTCCACCCCTACTACGGGAAGGTTGGCTGCGCTTAGACACTTTGTTATAAACAGAAGGAAGATATAGGGCAACTGGGTCTAAGTGCGAAATCCAAAGCGTAACTTCAAGCTTATATAAAAAAAACGAGAAACCTGGAAGTACAGAAGTATTGCTGCATGTGCAAACATAGACAAGGATTGCATCAAAAACATTTGTCCCGGACTGGGTTGGTGGTCAATCGAGAGGCCAAACAATGCAATGGTAAGCACTAGGCAGGGTGCTAAAATAGTGCAGGAGGCAAATGACGTTATGGTAGACTCCTATTAAACTGGGTTTCAGACCCCTCCTCAAATGCGCTGACAATATCCAACACAGGCAGTGGATGTATCAAATGAACGAAAGCCTAAACAATATTCTGCCTTGGTAAGTTAAATATCATGCAAATTGGTTAGGTACCGCTTAAATCACTCCCGTAAATCAGTTTGACTAAGTATCCCAACATGTGATTTGGAGTGCTAATTTCACCGCAAAGTATAGTGAAGCTTAAAAGCTAGTTAAGGTTGAAGGTAGCCAGGATTAATGCCTCGTCTGTCTTAAATTGCGCATATGGGTATGCTTGAGGTTGCTGTAGTGCTTGCACACATTTATAAGGCTCTTCCATTTTGAGGGCGTCAGGAGTCCAATAAAAAGAAGTCGCGGAACTTGAAGGCTAGGTGCTCTCCCTTCGCCCTCTCGCTCATCGCGTGCGTTGTTTTAGCACCGTCGCAACTGGTATTCCAGTTTAATTCACCTATCACGGTAGAACAATGGGTTGCGTTTTCGAGTGAGCCGTTTGATAGAAATTCAGACTCCTTCCACAAAGTCGATTACTGCATACTTTACTCAAATACATAGTTAGATAAATGTGCAAATGAAATAGACTTATATGCATATGGAAGAAGGGCGGAAGGGAACAAGGCAGGTGATACCACAGCCCTGTGCCGAGGCATTTAACAATGACCATTTCCCATCCCTTTCTCCCAATTTCCTTCTATGAACGTCTCGTCTTCGCTTCTCACCCAACTATCCTTTCGTCTCTTTTTGTTGCATAATCGTGTTGCTTTCTCTTTACCGAAGAGGTGCAATAAATTTCATTGTACTCCCTGATGCAAAGTAACAAATGGCCTTAAATACACCTCTCTTAGCTGCATAGTAATCTTCAGAAGTAAGGCGTCAATTTGCATTGCTCTTACTGCCCCTGAATGCCCAAAAAGTGTCCTTCTCTTAGGGAACATCGAAAGTTTATAGCGGTGCAATTAACTCAAAGCATAGTAGCAGCGGTGATTTCTCTCATTCATTTTCGCCTCCTTTGCATGCACTATAATGCATAGAGTTCGGTGAAGGTGAAGATGCATAAGCGCAATTTACGCCTGCTCCTACAAAACTACCTACAGGGAGTGTCGTTTGAAGCCTACACCAGATGACACTAAGAGACACTACGCGGCATGTGCTACTGGTCAATTTGCATGCGTCAGATTCGATGTGGTCAATCACAAAACAAGCTGTCAGACACACCCTTCTACGCCTTGTACCATCTTCTATCTTTCATCCTGCTTCACGCTGTCGTTCCCACCACTCGTCAGTGTCTCGTGCTCGAAAGGAAGGATATGCTTCTCTGTGATCACTGCGGCAGAACTAGCATCGGATTATGACGGCTCCACTACTACTAGCAAGTAATCAGTAGCAGTGGTGGAAGGAACCGACTGCGAATCCAGTAGTATTCATGAGCAGTGATGTGCAGTGCAAAGTTGCAGTTACAAACTGTATGCTGCTGCATCCTCCATTTTTGACTCGCTTTAAAGCAAAATTTGTCATATTAGTGAACAATAGCAAATTGGCACTAATGGTAAATCTTCGAATGTTTTTAATCCAAATCGCTTCCTCTTTTGAAAAGTTAGTGCATCAGTCTAGGTAGAGGTTTTCTCCATGCTGAAATGCACTGAATAGAACATGATGGCAAATCAAGGCTTACTATATGGCATTTGATCGCAAAGGATTAACACGTGACTACGTAATTGAAAAATCGCGAAAATGGCATTTATAATGCTATCAGGATAATAGTTAAATCGCTGCAATGACCGGAGAGAAGTGGAGTAAAGTTAGGCTGCACGTCAGACAAAGCAATTTCCATAACTGTCAGTGGCATCCAACTGATAATCTGTGACCGCCATTTGTCAACTGCAGAGCTGTTGGTGTGACTCGCCTCTCTTCGAAGCTCATACACTTCACTGCTAGCACTCGGATGATCTCTGCACTTTATTCGGCGGTGTGGTTAACAGTGTCTAATGTGGATTTTTTAAAGCTAAGCAAATTAGCTGTAATTTGTTGTGCAGAAGTGGGAACGAGCACTGACTGCTCCACGCGAAACGAAGCTGATGGTTGAACCGTTGCGTAGGCGGTTCTGTACAGCCTCATGGATCACTTACACTAGATTTGAACGATGCGACTAATTTACTCTGAGCAAGTTAATCGTTTAGGATATTGCGTTTTGGTGTTCTGTTCGTGAAAGCAGCCATATTGAGTGTTGTGGGCTTCAGCCAATGGTCACTCGTTAATGAAAGTTCCAAATACTTCTTCAAGACGTGCTTGGGAGTTGAGCACAACGAAGTATCTTTTTGAATTTGCATCCAACAACGTGAAAAAAAATCCTGAAACACATGGTAGAGATCGGGAAGGCTTGACCCGCCCATGGGCATGCAGACCCGTACCGTCCATTTGTAGGAGAGAAGGAAAGCTTCCGGTCGAGGAAATGCTTTGAGGCAGAATCATGAATCCATCGACTATAAATCGTGTTTCCACATTTATAAATGCACGTTAAAATGTCTACTTGATGAGGCTATAGAAAGCTAGTTCTGTCTTACGACCCCGCGTCAATGTTTCTGTTTCCTTAACCTCTTTTATGAACTTCGGATTTGCATACAAGAGAGACGTGGAATAAAACCACAAAGACCTCAGGACATTAATGTAAGTGGGTCAATGGTTGAACACACCCCACACATCCGCTGGCACGTAAGAGTGGGGCAGAAGTTAGGTGCGGTGATATTACAAAATGAGCTTCTGTCTACTTGTGTTTTTGAGACTCAAATTGATTTTAAAAATAACAATAGCACATTGGAGGCTGTCCTCTCGAAATTGAAGTGAATTAGTTCAACTAGAACAACTGTGATGCATGATGTTCTTACAAAGCTTGCGCCAAGTGGTAAGACTTAGACGCAGAAAATCAGACGTTATTCCGTTGATAGATGCCACCAGTGAAGGAGGCGTCACTTGGAGAAGTTGCACACCTCTGCTTTGATCACTGCCTCCAATTACACCGATATTTGACTCACGTCATCCCCTCGCTTCGTAGGTGGCCATAGCACCCTTCTGACAGTTGGATGGCAGTAAGCACACTCATGTATCATTTGGATGAATTTTAGCACTATGACCACCTTGGAAGAGCTGTGTGTCTATGAGCATGCTAAAAATGGCCTGAGCGATCGCAGACTTGGAATGGTTTTTGAGACATCGACAGGTTGAAAGCAACGGCGAATGAAAGCAGTGGCAACATGAACTTATTCGCAGCTATATGAGAGCAATGAATTCCTGACGTCTTTATCTCCAAGTAAATGAAGCATTAACTGCTAATAGAGAGGATGAATGAATTGAGCAATTCTGTCGGATGCATTTGGAGACCAATTGTGAATTAGCATGTCCAATTCTCTGGGTTAGCAAAGTATCAGCTTTGTGATTGCAAAAAACTTACTAATTCAAAGCAAATATTTGCATATATTTAATGGAAAATCAAATGCGAATGCATGGGATGGGTGAATAAGGAAGAAAAATAGAAACTCATCATTTGCTGAGTGTAATTAAACTATGATCAAGGTAGGTGGTGCCACATAGAGGCAAATTTAATCGTTAATTTGCATAATTTAAGCCTGTACCACGGGTTCACGTGATGAACGCCCTCATGCAAGCAGCTCTGTAGCAATCACTCTCAGATGATACACGACCACGGGTAGCGTTATTGTAAAAGCAATTCCCAAAGATCATTTCCATTTCTTCTGTTAAGGTCGTCATGGGTCATCTCAGCCGCAGCATACGCCTTTCTCTCATCACCTCAAGGCTTGTCATTAAGAAGCAAGGATCACTTAGGCTTGCATTCGTTTTCCGCGGCCACCATTACACTTCGCGAGTCTTTGCTAGAGCCAATGGTGGGTGCGATGCGAGGGCAGAAAATGCACTACCCAAGTGTAGAAGCTCTGGAGACTGTCAGCATGGCCTGCAGTCAATGCTGGCTGGTTAAGGAACAAAAACGCAGACTTCAATGCCCGCGTGAACAAGTCGAAGAGTTGGAAGGCAAATTCAAGTGTCACGTTTACGAGCAGTTATAGCACGCTAATGAACATTAGTTAGCGAAGGCTTACCATTTGTGCACTGCAGCCAATCTCTCGGTTTCTTCAAGGTCATGTTAGGTCCTTCAACGCAAGCCTCGCCTGCAATCATTCACACATTTGCCCACACATCTCGTGCCAAACGCAGTAACCACGTTGTCACCCCTTTACAACGCGATCCCTTAGCGAAAAGTGGTGACGGTGATGAATTCGGATGATAAAGCAGAATTATTTTCTATTCACAGATTCGACGTCTTTCGTAAACGTGGCAAGCTCATTGATCAGCAAATTACTGTGAGGTGACGAGCATAGTTTTTATGCTCCGACTTCTAAACAAAGAATCGGAAAAGTTTTCGAGGCACAGTGACTGGTTCTAGCAGCCGGATTCCCACTTTTTCCTAAAGGTATTGACCACTAAACAGGATTAAATGGCAACACAATTGAAATAGTTTTCTACAGAGTAGGTGATTATCACTTCCTTCATTCACCCTCCTTCAGTATTGTCGAGGTTGTTATTAACTATGCATGCACAAGCAGACTTACAATCTGCAGGGAATGCAACACAATTGTATCTACTAGCACATAGTCTCGGCTCCGAAGGAACGGTTTTCTGGTGTATGAGGTTTCTAAGAACGTGGTGGAGGGAGCCATTTTCAATGTTAAAATCTGTCTGACTAAAGAATCTCTCTAGACAATGTGGCAAAGGTGTGGTCGATAGCCACTGTTACGCTGAATCGTGGATTGATGGAATTATGTATTCCACTGATGGCAGAGCATTTTGAAGATCTGTGCTCGCAAAGAGAGATACTGATGCAGACGACACTGTATCTCGAGACGATGCTAGAAAGGAACCGACCAAAAGGCGTAAGCGAGGAAATAACGTTCCGAGCAATCCGCAATTGGCTAGAAGTAAGTGTTGGTGGGTGTGACGTGGAGGAAAAGACAAAGGCATTTGAAAAGATTAATTCACGGATTGGGTTGACAAGGCTCCATCCACAGTGTCAAACCAAAAACTGGGTATTTGTGAGGAGGTGCTTGGAACTGCTTATTAAAGGTAAGCACTGTGAATGGGTAAATCACTTAAAAGACGTGACGCTTAGTGGTGAGCGAGTTTGGTAGGCAGCTGCATGACTAATAAAGATACACAGACATAAGCAGAGAATGAAGAGTTTCGTGATAAATAAAAGAGATGTAATTGCTGAATGAAAAGATAAAAAGAATTAAAATGGATATGAATTTGAGGATTGGATACGAAATGGGTAGATAGCTGCCTTTGTGCGTGTTTAAAGATTTAATGTGGGATAAGTGGCTGGATTTATTTGGGCATCGTAGGTGCGAATTAATTCAGTTGTTGGCATTATTCTAACTTCTGTGATGATACTCTAGCCGATGTTTCACTAAACCGTGGACGTGGCGAAACAGAGGTTTTGGTCTGTCTCTAACGGCTCGTCACTAAGCAAGTGGGTAAATCACTTCTAACATCGGGGTGACCATCCTACTAAAGAGCAGATTAGCTGCTTGCACGCTAGTGCGTTAACTCTGGCCTTGCAGAAGATTATGTCTCAGCGAAGACGTGAATCAGAGGGGTAATTAATGAAATGGAGGAATTCTAACT
>JADWOT020001668.1:0-23655 GCA_036345935.2 Taenia hydatigena
ATTTTAACTATTTAATGAGGTGTTGAACTATAATTTCTGATCAGGCTATTACGTCCATACAAAAGAAGAATTTGGGAAGCGATCTGGTTTGTGGGCCTTGGAAGTGACTTGGAACATTGACGCAACTCTGCTGGACATTACCGTAGACCGCTCCGATGGGTTAAGCGTTGTCATCACTTAAGCATGTGGCACATCGAGCTGCGTGGACGCTCACCTCCAAAACATTTCACTTTGATCCCCACGGGACCATCTTGAAGGGACATCAGTTTACTTATTTATTTTTAAAAAATTAGGGCGCACAAAATGGCTGCCATCGAAACACGCTATGAGGATCACAAAACAGTTAGAACAACAAAGCATCAATACCAAGGCCAATAAATAAAAAAACAGTTAAGGCCAGTCCAAAGACGCTTCATAGAGGAAGCCAATAACTAGCTTTGTCAGTTCTACTAATATTTTGATATTCTTAACTTCACCACCCTGCTCTTGATCTGTTTCCGAACCAAACTGATTTTACGAGCGACACCGCTAGTGCCCAAAATTGTTGCTTGTGACTTAGTTGTGACTTAGCAACAGATCACCACTGATTTGATGTGGGGTGAAGGGAACCCTGCGTCTGCTTTGTCTTTGTGCCTCAGATACCGTCTGGCGTACCTGAGATTGTTCTGTGGTTGGCAGTGTAAAGAAGTTTGAATAAGGCATAAAAACGTTAGCAGCAATCTGCTGGAGAAGATGATTTGGAATTGAGAACACTTGCTGGAAGTTGTTAATACGCGCTTGGCGTTAGGAACGGTTGCTGCACCTGTGGTTTTAGCAGCTCCTGACGTAACTTTTAAAAGATGTCGAATAGAAGTGAGTTCGGCGTTGGGAAGTTTGGCCGATTATTGGTGGATTGGGGCTGGTCTGAGCTTTTACCTTGCTTTAGTGGTAAGGACAGTTCGATGCAGAAGGTCTGCTGTAGTAGCGGCTTTGTAGGGCTAGCCGATAATTATTGGAAAATACTGCAACTACTTGAACTTATTATTAGGAATTTGGTGAAGTAAAATCGTAAGGCAATATTAGCCCTTTCCCTGAATCATCCACCACTTGATCAGTTAGCTAGCAAATTTTTATTGCAGAAGTGATTCGTCAGCAGGCAAGTAGAGCGGTTACAGATGAACTAGCAGTTGATCCAAGTGCAAGCTAGCTGAATTCCTACCTTGGCGAGATTTCTAGTTTTCCAAAAAAATTCGAGAAAGAGAAATGCAGCATCACCCACTTAAGTAAACGCTAAATCAATATGTCTTTTGGCTTTACCAATATTGCTTTTCATTTGTTTGTGTTTAGAGTAAGATGAAGGAACGGAGCTCCTAAATCGTGCGACTCAGATAAACCAATATTTAATAAAGAACTGCAAATAAAATGCGCGAAGTCATTTTTTGGACTTGAAAGGTATTTCTTTACTATTAGAAGAAGCCCAACACTTAACAAGGCCACTGACGTAGTCAAATGCGTTCTCACTTAAAAGGGAATCAATTGCGAAAATTAGGCGAAATGGAAAGAATGATTTGTGGAATAGTTGCTTGCATACTTGACACAGTCCATTAAGGCCAACTTTTTGCAGAAAATTGAAGCCAACAGTAGGTCATTTCCAGGAATTTTGAAGCAGACAATGCTCAAGAAATCAAATTCATGCTCCGACCCTCCCATCATCAAGGCATTTCTATCTAGTTTTAGATGTCTGGATACCACCGAGACAGTCATATGTACCACATGGGTAGTGGTTTCTAAATCGCATTCGAGAAGAAATAATTGATAGCAAGATTTGTGATAATTCGAAAGTAATTGCCGCCCCAGCGTTCAAATGAGAGTTTGGTCGCGATCCTTCTTGATGTTAAAGGCTATTTTTAAGAATGTCAAAAGTGTAGGCAGTAGTCTTTTTATCACTCAGGCAGAATTGAATGTACAGTAATGTGAGCGCTGGACAAACAAATCCACTTTATGTTAGGTTGCATTTGACGTCGCCCTTGATCAAGTCGTTATCACTAAGGTCATGCAATTTCATGGCAGTGTGAGCGGAAGCCCGTTCATTGTAAGAGGCGTGTCAGAATCCTCGTCTTCTTCTCGGTTCACCAACGCTCTATCATTGTTTTTCATACAACTGAGTCAAAATTCGCGGATCGTAAAACGGTCCGTGGCCTCAAGGGACCGAGAGTTTTAACGTGCCATCAAAGGGCGGTCTATTATTTTTGCTTTGAGCTCATGTACGATGCATACTATAAAACCTCAATTAAGCCAGATGTCAAAATTACCACCAGAAGGTCATTTACGTTGGACCAAGTCAGAAAGCAATTTATTTGGAGCTTGAACATGCGGTAGGCATCACTCGAGAACACTTGCCGAAGGATCCTCTCATGTTCCATGTGACATAATTTGATGGGATTTGTGCAACGACTGCACGATAACATGCGGCAGCGTAAAGAACGAAAACCAATTTTGGTCAATGCTGTCCTTTAAGAGACGAAAGGCGGCCCTCGAGTCCATAAGTGTGGCGGCACCTTCTGGCTCTCTTCACCCGTGTACACTTTGCATGCACTGTTAAAGCATAGACAGTAAAATGGCTACTTTGACTAAAACGAGGTGTTAATGTAAGTGGGAATGAAGCAGGCGACATACAGGAATTATTTCCAGCAAAGTAAACAAGTGCGATTGAGTCAAAACTCTCAACTGAGCAACTGAATTGGAGCCATGTTCCTTAAGCGCACCTCATTCCCCTCAGTTTTTCTCACAAGGCACCAACACGCTTTCCCCAGCAGCAGTTTGGCCACAGTGGAAGTCATCGTCCACCGACTTTGATTCTGCAAATAAACGATTAAAGTTACGCCTTACTTATAAGGCTTTCACATAAATCCGTCACAATTCCATCTCCTACAGGGACAAACATGTTTTGCCCAGCTAATCCGATCTTTGTTGTTTCCTGGAATATAGGTAATCCCCTCTACTTAATATTTTGTCAAATGACTACCAAAATCCTCGGAAGATTGATGATAAAGGCCTTGGTCCTACTGCTAGAGAAGTCAGTACTACATAGCAAAAAGAAATAAAATAAAGCATTTTGTGAGCCCATTCTCAAAGTGTAGCCACGTTTATTGGCATAATGCGATGCGACTATTCGGTCGTACTTTTGTAACATCCACATGAAATTCCAGGAGAATCTCGTATTTTTAACTGGGAGCATCAAACTTTCTTAAAGGAGACCTTGACAATGCTTGTGCATTTAGGAGTGAAAAAGTCTAGTCAAAGAAAGACGTGTATTTCGACTAGATGCGGAATCCACATACAAACACAAGAAAAAGGAGGGATAGACGCCACTTAAACAACAAATCGCAGGTTGGTGACCAAAGGCTCAAGCCTGCTTTCCATGACATCCACAGTTTAAAAAAGGGAGGAATTAATGAGTTTAAGTTGGCGAGGAGCCCATCAATCCTCTCACCTGTCAGTTTAGCCTATGCCAGATCCTGGTAGTTCGGTGATACTGCCATCAACCGATGCACACCGTGCCTGACACGAAGGTCTCAAAGGCATGCGCGCACTGTAGGAAGGATCAACTAGCAGAAGGTCGAAGTGATCTTGGCTGCGGGGCTTTCCAACTGAGTGAGATGGTAGGGTGCTTCCAACTAGCAAGCCACTACTTTCTTCTAGTTGACGTCTTTGAAGAACCCAAGGCGCTTAACATTATCAAGCTCAAGCGCTTCATGTGAATGTGTGTGAGACATGCCTCAAAGAATTTGCGTAGAACGGCCTGCCATGAAACCCACAGTGGCATTATCGTACTTGATGCAGCCCACGAGAGTGCCCAGGATCTACATATTCGTCTTCGTCATGATTGTTAGCCTATCCTTCGTCTCTGGTGCCTTGATTGTGGACGCTTCGGTAAACTCCATCGTCTCGGGAGGTCCCGCCTCTCAAGACACATTTGGCAGACGACCCGCTGCTTAGGCGAATCAGGGGAACTCTACTTCTTCCTCTCCCAAACAGGTTACCATATTAAAGTAGAATCAAGCTGATTGCCAATGCGATTAGCAGGACTCCAAAATGACCCCAGCACAATAAGTTCATCAATTGTCGTCCTAGTCTAAGCATCGCTTTGCGACTCTCGAAGCTGTGGCCAAATAAGTGAAGTGAAGAATTGATATTTGACCCCTACTTAGTGTAAACGACTCATCTCTATTCATCCGGTACTTTCGGTTTAGCGCGGCGTCGTAATGAGTTTTAAATACGATTGGCTTAGGCAAAATCACTTTCAGCTTCTTTACCAGCCTTTGAGGTCAGCCGATAGGCGAGCGGGTCAACTTTGAGTAAGTTAAAGGCACGGAGACCAGGAGGTTTGATGTGGTGAAGTTGATTTCTCCTGGTGCCTACACCTTTGCTAATGAGGTGATCCACACATGAGGATGTGGCAAGACTGCGACAACCATGACTTGTGCATTGAAGCGACCCTACTAACAAATTGCACCCTGCTGCTTGGTGTGCTGTTCGAGGCCACCACATAGTAGTGAAACTCATCAGACAGAAGAGGCAGTCACTACTTTGCTTGAAAGCTGTCGAATTTTCAAGGCTTTGATTTTTGTGCTGCTCAAAGGAAGTGGATTAGGCCTGCTGGATCTAGTCTCATATATGACGCACGGTCTTATGGCTGTAGGATTACTTGCAGTCTGGAGCACCTGCCCGCCATGCGTATCGTCCACTTAGATGTCAAGCCCAACGATGTGCTTATTGCTGGATTAGAATACATTATAATTACGGACTTCAATCGCTAATACGGTATGTCTTGAGGGACGGCACCTGAGATAAGGGTTGGGTTGGCATTCACGACGAAGGCGGATGCCTGTAGCCCGAAGATCCTTGTGGTCTGGATCATGTACCGTCATGCCGCTGTGAACTTGCCGGTTCATGACAGGCTGTTCGCCAAACGTGCTCACACTCCTTCACAAATTCTTCAAAGCCTGTCTTATACGAAATAACATGGAGCGCTTGAACTTTGATAGTATGGAGCGCCCGGAGTTCCTCAAAACGTTAACGGTGGCTTGCAAGTTGAAGTCACTTACCACCCTTCTGATTTGGAAGTTGCCACAGGTAAGAAAAGGTGACTCCGACCCCTTCGATGGCACAGTGCTGTCATCTGAACTTTATCCCACACAAGGTCCAAGGCATGCTATGACCCAAATCTTTGCCACTGGCTCCATCGTGATCATTGGTCCTCAGGTGCAAATCATCGCGGACATCGCAGCACAAACGCCGCACCCTTCGTAGCAGAGTGTCAAGAAACGGTGATTACACCCCCGCTCGAGTACAACAGAACGAGTATGTGGTTCTCTCGGAGAGCACAGGGGTCAACATAGCCGTTTCACGAGCAAGTCCGCTTTGGTTTCCACGTCAATGGCATAGTGAACTTTTCGCCACCTTTTAGCACAGTGTCAATGCAGCCTCATTCTTGCGCCTCTCGACGAGTCTCAGGTGGTTCTGGCAGTTTTGAGTGAACAGATCAAATCAGATCCAGCTTTCTATTGGTTCATTACACGTGGACCCTTTTCTCAAGAGTGGACAAAGATTGCTTTAGCAAGACTAAGAGGCGGGTTGTCCGACGTCAGGCATGACCGATGCTGTTGGTGACGAAGTTCGCTGCGTGGTGAGTGGCAATCAAGTCAGCGCCTATTCCCTTTTTCCACAGACTGGCCTTCGTGATTGTTACTAGTCGACAGACTGCTGATAGGTCAAATGAGGTCCTAAAGGAGATTGAAGTAAGAAACCAATTTTGTGACAGTTTTAGTCTTCCTTTCCTTTGGCTTTACCTTCGAGACGTTTTCAAATGTAGTGCTTTGCTTGCTAAAAGGCATCTTAAAATGCGCACTTCGACAAGTTCCATTACTAATTCTGCACATCACATGCTTAATTGTGAATGGCAGTTGTGAGAAGGCGGAGATAATGGTTATAAATTAGTTAAAGCCACCAGACTTTAGTTCACATACACTGAAGGCGAATTTATACTCACAACTTTAAGCGGACGTTGGTGCACGCGCAGAGACTCCTTTGCAGACTTCAAATCACCGCGTAAGTAAGAAGCTTCATACGCAGAACTGGCCGCCGTGAGCGAGGGAGTAGAGACTGTTAAGCCACCGAAACCAAAGCAGTTAAATACCCCAGGAGTGCTAAAGACCAGTGTTTGATTGAATGTCAGCAGAGTTCATCGGAGTTGCAATTGGGTTCACACCGACTGCTGATTGGGCAATCACCGTGAGCGATGCTGCAGGCCTGTTCACTCTCTGGATTTGTGGAGAGTACATCTAACGCAAACTCTATCTCAGCAATCGACATTCAAAAAGCGCGGATGCATCAGCATTAACGTGATCTTAAGCTTCGTTACCATTTACTTCCCTCTTAAAGGCCTTGCGTGGTCACTGCAAATTATGTCGAACTGCAACGCTTCCTAGCTGTAGAGTGTAGCTGGAAATTGAGACATTTTGTACGATGTTATTGTGTCAAGTGGAGGCTAGATGTTCCTAATTTTAAACAGACCCACTACACATTTGCTAGTTTGCATTTAGGATATGAACATGCAAGGGAGGCCCATTTAGTGGTTAACAATGAGTTCATTTCAAAAGATGACGGACACAAAGCCTGTTTGCGTTTCAATTTGAATACATTCAAACCTGTATGGGGCGACACAGGAAGTGAGCTTGACTTTTAGCCTCTCCAAGCACCTAATTGAATCGTTAAACACTGATAAAAGGGTGAAAAGTGCATCGCTACTGCATGTCGATTCCTCATTTGATGATAGCCATTGTCTAGATGCTTAAACCTGCTATCATATTGGATGGCTGCGCCACCATGCAGTATCCAACGCTTACGTATCTGCCAAAAAGGGACAAATGGCGATGATTGCGTTTTTTAATGAACGCACTCGGGATTAGCAATGTACAACAAACATTCCTTACAGGAATCCAGTTCGATCTACACTGGCACCAATGTACCTCCTTGATGCATCCTTTAATCTACTTCAAGTTCTATCAATATCCGAGTCCGATTGCCCTGATGTACTAAGATAATGCGGCAAAATAGAACATCTCCACCAGTTATGGAAAGCGGTAATGCTGGATAGGATGAAAGAGGCAGGGTAAGCTGTCTCTGTGGATCAAATTCCCACCCGAAATTATCAGAATAGAACAGCCTGCCCTACATTGTACTCTCTCAACCATGCTTTGGTTGCCCACCCTTTCTCCACTTTTTCTGCATTCAATTCCTCCCTACTTTTACCGCACAATTAATGGTCTACACCTGCCCGTGGAAGACAAATTTTCGGTGCTCCAGCATTTAATCTCGCTGCCGTGACGCCCTAGGGTACTGCTGCTGGTACTGCCTTGTGTTATTAAGGCTCTAATCCCTTTCTTCGTTTTCAGCGATAACGCTAACAAGGGCTGCTTTGGCAGCCAATATACTCTGCGCAATATGGTCATCATTCTTTTTATCTGGGTAAGAGAGCAGGATATTTTGCATTGTATATTGTTTTTAGGATGTTTTAACAAACATTCTACAAAATTCCTTTAGCGCCAATCAGGTCAATTATCCAACAGTGAGGATGGTTCTTCAGAAGACGTGTTTTTATTCAGTAGGTGGAAAGCGAGGATTTTGAGTTCAGTGGAAGTGGTAGGAATAAAACGCGATCAAGTGAAAGCATCTTGGCCCTGCAGGAGTGAACATTAAACAACTCTTTGTCATTCGACCAATTTTTACCGTCGTTCAAGTGTACACTCCTACTTCACCTTGCCGAAACGATGGTTGAGGTGTGTGATCCCAGTGATTGATTGATCTTCTTCACCGCAAAGGAGGTAAAGTACTGGAATAGTTGATTGATCGTCTCGCCACTAAGTCATTTCGAATCGCTCTATGCTGAAATAGAAACGCAGTTCCAATTTCTCTGCTAGAATACATGGACTCGATTTCACTTCTACGGCTTTTGATGTGGACTAATATTGTCACCGCCAAACAATTTTTCAGGATGCATTCTTGGTGTGCAGGGCTGGCTGTCCCGTTGTTATCTTGAAATCCTTTTCAAAATTAACCACAGAGCAGAACGTGCTGTTGTAGATGAGCCACTTATAAAGTTTCTTTAGAAAAAGACGAATCCGTAAATTGAGAAGGCAGTTACTGGATCCCGCATTAATGTGGCATCAAAGCAACAACAACAACAGTCATAATGTGCGCCGGGTGATGATGCCGGTTTGCTATTAACCGGATTTTATTAGATTCACCTCTGAACGTTTTATGAAATGGGACGATTTGTAATCCTGCTCTACGGTAGCTTCTTCGCCCTACTTATAGTTTAGTGAAATTTTCCAGTGCCCCACAGTGACTTTGCACCACAAACATTATGGGATAACTGATTTGTAAGTGAATGATAATTGCTGGAAGGTGGAGTTTTTATTCCAGACTTATCGACTTTGTATGCAAGAAATCATTTGCGATATGATAAATGTTAGTTGTGAGTAGTACAGCAGCACCCTATGGCGAAGTTAACGCCGTCATCTACAGCATCCAAGATCGCACTTCATCAGAGTAAGATAGCTTCATCTCCTTGCAGTTTCCTCTCATACATTACACCTTCCTTCTTAGCCAATTAAGGATTCAATGCAAATGTGCCGTGTGACGTTAAAACCGACCGCAGAGCAAAAGATTGGAACAGGCCAGCTTCTCCAACGCCAAAACATGGTTGCCTGATGGCATTGAAAAAAAGCTAGTGTTTGCGATTCGAGCGTGCAAGCCTGCCAAGTGTTGGTGGAAACCACACCTTCGAAATTTGACCAAAATCCTCGAGAAATCACGTGCCTTAAAGCGAATCGGCACCGTTTTTCCCAAGTTTTGCGAAATTTAGGCAAAATATCGTAGTTCCAAGCATGCATTAATTTGGATATCCTCACTCGTTGCACTTTAAGAAGTGTGAAAAGGAAAGTGTAAAGCTGAACTTCATCAGCCTTAAGATATCACACTCCTTTTGAAGTTTTAAGCATGATTGACTCATCAGGTGACATTCGGGATTTTGTTGGCACATGCTGCTACCGAAGTCAAGAGGGTCGAGCTAGTGCGTGGCTGTAACTTGTACACACAGTACCTAGAAGGCGGGACATCGAAAACTACACTTAATACTTCATTCGACTTTTGCAATGCGAGTTAGAATGCAATATCAGTTTGGAATATCAAGCAATGGTTATCAAGGAATTCACAAGCGAATCTTCGTAGTTTAAGTGACATTACTTTATGGCTCAGTTGCATGATTAGCTAAGCGATAGCAGAATAAACTGAGCTTGTTTGTCCAGCCACGTCTAAAAGTAAAAATAATTTTGGACGATAGCAAAAACCATGGAGACACCAGCAAAGGATCACGTAGGGCTATGCAAAGCATTCCTTACACGATCAGCATCAGCTGTGCATTCACAAAGCATGAGATCTTTACCGACTCGAAACTACCTATTATTTCTTTTCGCATTTACATTACATCTCATCTTTACTGTCGTTGTGGTGATCGGCAAGGCTGCGCCGAGGCTGAAGATTTCATGAAAAAACAGTGGAAGCAAATAGGAATGAGCACGAAGTGCTCATAAAAGTCATGGAAGCGAGGGTAAAATTCATGACAACTAGGTCACGTCATCTTCCAGCAATTCATTAATTTGTCCATCACCGTAGCTCTATAAAGGTGCAGTGCTCCTCTTGTTCTAAAGTTACTCATTTTCGTCATTAAAATGATTGATAAAATGACTGAACTGGTCTGCATCACCGCATCTCCATGCAGTACAGTAATGCCAAGTGCCAAAGTGCTGCGTCACGAAAAACCTTGTACTGGTCCAGTTCACGAGACTAGAAGCTGGCATTTCGCCGCTACGGTAAGTTGAGGCGATGGTCATATCATGCGCATTTCTTCCTAAGAACCCTCTTTAATAAAGCTGATTTAGAAATTCCCCATATTATGACCACGCAAGTGCAGAGACAGCACAATACCGAGTCGTGCAATCAAATAAGAGGTCCTTTGATGCGTGATTAACATGGAATGAGGGTGGGAAGGAGGAAGAAGTAAGGCAAAGAAGGAAGTAGGTGGCAGCCACAAACAAAAAATGAGTCGAAAGTTATAGACGATCCAGCACTATTCATTTGAGGCGTAAAACGCAAAAGGAATTTGCTGTCTTGACAAATCAATCCGTGGGACTTGTCGCATAATTGGCACCTACACTTAACCCTCCAAAGAGTTCAGCACGTAGGAATGGCGGCCACAAGAAGCCGCAGCTGAGAAAGATGCAGCAGCAGCAGTTTGCAAGAATGGGTTTCCGGCTTAACCACCTGCCATGAAAGTTGTATTTACTTAACTTTTTTATGCTTTTAAATCTTTTGGTCACTTCTTTTTCTTCTCACGAAATAGCAGCTATTCCACAGTACTGCCTTCCATAGTTGTTTTGCGATGTTGTAAAAGACTCGTACAAAATAGAGCCATTTTGGTGATATGCAAACACCACACTACTATAGGAGCCACAGCAACTAAAGACACACTCTATCTGAAAAGCAAGGAAAATAAGACCATAAAACAAATTCACAGTCTTCAACATTAAACGCCTTGTCTGGTTGCAACTGCGGCACAGACGTTAAACACCAAGAATTCGAAACAGTACTACAGCCGATGATCATCAACACCTCTCTAAACGCTTCCAAAAATTTGCCATATCGTGAAAGTGCAAAATGACTTGACGGTTATGGAAAGAGGTAGTTCTACAGAATCCTATTTTAAAAATCGGAGCACGTATCGAATCGACTAGTCTGCTCTTTAGGCAGGGTGGTCACCTCGATATTAAAAGGACTAAACAATGCTTGAAACCCATCCAAGTAAAGTTTTCTCAACTGCGTTAGCGGTGGAATTAGATGGTGCAAATTCATTCTCGCCTAACATGCAACAATGCACACAATCCACTGGCTCATGGCTGAATGGTCATCTCTTCTCTCCTTATCGGTTGGTAGAGGAGTAAAAAGACAACTCTTGGTGAAGAAGTAGCTGCTACGAGTCAGCGAGGTGACGGGAAGTTGAAGCATCTCCTCCCGACGGTGTGAGGATTGACTACCCGTAGCAGGGGAAGAAAGACGCCTTTCCGCCTTGGCATGATTAAAATGTAGGGTATGGTTCTGTGGGGGTCGAATATTCCAACTACATCGCATTGGTATGCCTGTGTGTGTGGATGGTTTTGAAGTTGTGTTAATAATGATGATAAATCCACCCCCATCACACACACACTCGGTTGGGTGCAGGCAGCATAAACTAAGGTAGGTGGTGAAGTTTAATTAAATCAAAAGAAAAAAGTGATGGGAAAACACAATTTATGTTCTCACAAATCGGTGCATGCGCCGATGGGTCATATGACATTGTGTGATGGCGTTGGGAAGTTCGGCATCGTAGTGGTAGTTTGAGGCTGGTCTGAGCTTCCACCTTGCTTTACAGACAAGGACAAGCCGATGCAGGATGCCTGTCGCAGAACAAGATTTGTAGAGTTTGTCGGTTTCGGAGTGCGTGTGGAAAATACAGGCATTGCCCCTAAGATATCCTATTCATTTGAATCAGCCTCATCGATTTCTAGCCTTTTTAGTGGCGAAGGATTTAGTTAGGTTTGTTCGTTTTCGTTGTTGCTCTGTGGCGAATAAATAAGGAAGGGAGTGGGTCTTAAAAGTACATATGTTTCTTGTTCCACTTGCTTCTGTACGGTTGGTAACAAGGCCGATGCGGCTAAGGGTTGGGGTTCCGTGTGCTTTCCTCTCTCGGGTACAACTAGGCATTCTGCATTTGGCACACCTTTAGAAACAAAACGGGTGAAATGAGAACATGTATACCTGCGTGTAAGTAAATGTTATCACCACATTTATTCGTGTCAAGGGCGTATTCATGCTTTGATGTCTGTGATGAGATAACCAAAGATTTAATTCTTCTGCCATACAGGATGGTGAATGTATCAATTCCTCTAACTGAAGCTTCAGCGAATGGTCTAATCCGAAATTTTTTGGCTCAATTCACTGTCAAGGAATAGTTTTATGTAATCAATAGTTTGATTAACAACTGTAAAGTCTCTTATAGTCGAAGACGCCTCCAGAACCCTTTTAGTAAAGTGGAAGTCAATGAGTTTAAATGTTGACCAGTGCTTCAAATGCCTGCGAGCGCAAAACACTTTCCTTCCAAACTTTTCGGAAGTTCTACTTGATTGCTGATCTTCATGCATCCTGGATGGTGGTGTACTCGCTCACCCGCCTGTTCTTCTACGCAGACTCCTTCTCAGGTGGCCCTTGCGAAATACCTACTGGACAATTACAGACTGGTCGTGCCTTCTTTGCGCACTCTTTAGATGGGTAGGTTACGCCGTCCTCCCAAATGTCTGGCTGGTGGCCATAATAACTTGCAGAATACACGTGCGCACATCGCCAAGTTGTGACAATTGTTGGCACACCTTGTAAGCAGTGCAGATTCGGTTTGCATCGGATTTCCGAATTTACGATTCGAAATTTGCATAATTTGATAACTTGTGGCACTGTTAAGTGAAAATAGAAGGCTCTACACTTTTATTCAGCAAAATCACTTGGCAGAATCAGTCGAGTCATCTTATAGTGCAGAAGACTTAAATGTTGAGCATCTAATAAGAATTCCTCTTCTAATTTAACCTTATACCAACGTAGTCTATGCAGATCAGTGACATCGAGGTTGGGGCGGCGACAAGTTGCATGGATTTCGTCAATGAGAAAATCATTGGCACTTGCTATAAGCATAATAGCAACTGTGACCGAACGTTGAAGTGCCGTGTTTTAGTAGTAGTGGATCAAAGTTGAGATACCCAACTACAGACTGATCAGTCTACAAAACGCAAAAGGAGAAATGGTTGTATTTACTGCCACAAGGCGAGGAGATGGTGCAATGAAACGCACTGTTGCAGGAGAACTCAATGATTTTCGAAGTCGACCAAAAGTAAATGGCTTACAAATGGCATGGTCTCAGTTTACCATGTTTGAGTTCCCCCATCACGCAGACATCACCAACTCGGAAGAATGGCGTTAAAGATCAGAACCACCGACTTTGTTTCTGCTACATCCCTCATTTCGGGGACGATATTACAGCACCTAAGAGTAAGCGTCTTTATTTTCCCTTCCCTTACCGTAGTGCCAACTTTCATGGCTGACGGATTACGGAAGAGGTGCGGTCAGGTTGACATCAAAAACTGTCTTGAATCCAGTTCCGCATGCATGTAATGAGTTTAGCTATTCTATCTTCCACCTTTGCATTGTATGCTTCAGGGGTGAGCAGAGTGGACACCTTTTACTGGTTAGGTGTTGTCCAAGTGAATTGGAGTTAGAGGGAGTGGAAGGCCGCTTATTTTGGAGGTCAATGACCTTCACTCAGTCGCTTGATTGGCGCGTGCTGACCGCCACTCATTTGGAAAGTGCACTGATTCAAATTCCCATTACCAGCTATTCGTTGTCACTCACAGGAGATATGATTTACGCACTTCAAAGTTTGTTTGGATTAACAAGCTTAATTGCTTGATTTGGAAAACTGACCCAAGCAATGCGTCATACAGGTGACTTAGAAACTAGGATTGCCTCATTTTTAACCAGTTCGTTGCCAAGGCAACGGCGTTTATCAAGCTAAAGAAGAATTTCCGTACTCATTAGATAGAAATTCATTTATAACTTATGTGTATTTTTTGAAAATATAAATAAGTCAGAGAGCGACTAAAAGGGCTTTTTGCACATGAAATTGAGCCCATGCGCTCCTTATTTCTGACAGGTTCAGTAGTTTTGCAGAGCCTTGTCAAAAGGCGATATTCATAATACGAGTTGATTGTGGAGAACTTTGCAAATGCACACGCTTGCGGTGATTGCTGAGCAAAGGTTTTGCGAAATCCAAAGTTGCCCTAAAACACACACAATGCTGCGTTATTGCCCACTACAGCTTCGAAGGCTATTGGCTTAAATATGCCGAGTACGCGCTCTTTGCGTTGCGCTGATTGGACAAGTAGAAATCGGCATGATTGTGCAATTAACGGTCTGGGGGAGGTTGACCAATCAATGCCTTCTGACTTGGGATCTTGTCCAAAAGTGTAAATCCAGTTAAAAATATTCGTGCCACAAAGATATAAATTAAAAGACCATTCTGCTTCGCTTTACGTAGAGGCCAGTGTAAGCACAATGAGGTAGCCGATTAGCGAAAGTGGTCCATTTCGATAAATAGCCTTTTATTAAAGCACAATTGAAGTAGGACAAGCGATAATCATTTCCAATGCAAATGAAACCAAAAATCTTTTTGTTTAGAATTTTGTCACCTGAAGCAAAATGCAAATCTGTGATGCATGACGACTTTGTTAATGTCCAAAATGCCAAATTACGTGTTCTTCGATCCCAATAGGCAAGAGTTTGCACACCCCTGCGCCCAAATTGGAACCTTAGAATGGTTTCATTCTTTGTGATCCTCTACAGTCTGCAAACATTTTCTACATAAGTTCACGAATACACTTGAAGAAGCCATACCATTGCTAAATTGCTTGTACTCTTGAAGCAAGCAACCCGAAATCCGTTACCATCATTTCCATTAAACTTCGAGTTCTCAGATCTCTATACCACTTCAACCCAAGCTATCATCACACGACATGAGGTGATGGGGAGCATCGCTTAAAAGGATACGATGGATTAAGGATGAAAAACTAACGCGGTGTCTAGATCCCATCCAAACGCAAAGGCTGAAAGAGGGTTATTTTTGCGGGAGGAGATCTTGCACTGCCATGCATAAGGTATTCATAATTTCTTCAAATATTGCCGACTAGATGTACTGCAGCGACAAGTGCTTGGTCTTCTAAAGGGGCTTGTAGGGAACATCTTCGTCCGCGATTGGAATAAAAGAAAGTGTAGACTACCGAGGCGGTGCCTGAATGATTTTGAGCCTGACCATAAACACTACAATGCAAAACTGCCTCTCTTCACAAGTCAGTCACTCAGTTAGCAAGCAATCGGAAATGCATCGCACAACTTTATGGTCCATGCAATAGAAAAAAAGGTAATGCTGATAGATTTGAAGGCATATTTTTTAGCTATCCCACATGGGTAACAATTATTTGGCGAGCCCTCGCAATTCTCCCAATTGATGTAAGTGTTAGCGGTTGTTTCGTCATCACAGCTATTTGTTGCTGAGAGTTCTTAGCACTCCAACATCCGATTCTTGTGCTGCCAAAAATAGAGAAACACAACTTGATAAGTAGTGTATTCATCATGAGAATGCTACTTTCCAAGTTGCTTCTCCATCGCACTCTTATCTAATCGCCATAGCGGAAAAGGAATCGAGGTTTGACAATCGAGATAATGCGAAGCATTTAAAGGCACACAAGTATCAATAGTCCTTTGCATTGTCTTCCACCTGCGTTACACGCGCAATGATGCACGAGTGTCAGCTGAAGTGAAGAAACACAAAGGCAAATGACATTTGCTTCCAGGAAACCACCAGACACCACGAACCACCAATCGAGTGAACAGGCGATAAATCATACGGCATTCTCTCGCCTTCTAACATTCATCTTGCTTCCCAAGTTATCGTCGCTTCCACCGCCCAATTCTTCGTCAGTGCTTCAGTACTCCTTTGTCAGCTACTTACCTTTGGTCTGCTTCTCAGCCTCCGTCGCCACTGCTTCCATCTCAATCTCTCTGATACTCTCAACCGCACACTTCACGGTTTTAACGTCAAAAGACCAGAAGGGGTTAAAGGCATAAAAATTATGGATAAGTTTTGCCATCATCTTCTCCTCCTCTCCTGCTTTATCTTCCCTTCTTTCTTTTCATCCTCATTTTCGTCACAAATAATATCCTAGTGTTTCACTCATCAAGGTAGAACTATGAGTAGCGTCTTCGAGTGTGGCGTTCAATGGGAACTTTTGCCTCGCATCCAATCATTTTTTCTTTGCTTGCGGCCGATAAATCATTTTGCTTCCCCCAGATCGGTGAGGTTCGCTCACCGCCATTGTACTCCCTGGCGCAAGGCAACTATCGGTCCTGGCATGAAGTTCGAGCAATCGGCAGAAACGCACCTTCGCTCGCGCCATAGTAATCACAAGGGGTGAGTTGCCAATGCGTAATAGGCGTCTCCTCAAGGAAAGCCGAGGGCAAGCAGTTACGACGAGGCAGCGCATTTAAGTCAAAGTATCAATTGCTCTTCTCATTCTCTTCTTCCTCCTTTGCATGCAATGCGATGCACATAACTTAATCAGGTCACGAAAGTCCAAAAGTGAGTGACGCCTTTTCCTTCGAAACCACCTACAAGTGGTACTGTCTAAAGTTCACGCCAGACGGCACTAGGCGACACCACACGATACGTGTTGCAATCGATTTGCACATGTCAAGCTCAAGTTGGTCTACCACATGACAAACTGTCAGAAATGCTGTTCTACGTGTTGTACGCCTACATTTATCATCTTGCTTTACCGCCTTGCCGTTCATGCCATTTAGTTATTCGTCGTTGCTTCTCTCCTGCCTCGTTTCATTCTTGTCCCCAGCCGTATTTGTATCCCCTACTTCCGTCGCAACCCTCTCCATCTCTCCATTACTCCGAGCCTTTCAATCCTTAGTTTTAGAGACGTTGAAAGGGATAAAAAAAGATGGCTATCATAGAAATTAGGGGTGAATTTTAGCGCTAACACCCCTTCCTCTACCTGTGCTACCTTCTACTCCCGGAATTCACTTGCATGCGTCATTTCAATATTTTCACATTCGATATCCAGCATAATCACATGGAAAGGGAGCTATGACTAGGCAGTTCAGGTGTCATTGGGACGAATTCTTTAAATTATACCTAGACACGCGTCCAGATGAGTAAGCGATAGAATCAGTTCAGGAATAGATGGTAGAAATATAGAAAGCAATAAAGAAGGCCACACCAGAGCAAGGTGGGGAGTCATCCCGCAGCGATCATTCCCAACCCTCTTCTGTCCATCTCCATTCTTACTCCTTCCATTCCAGCGACTTCTCATCTCTTCGCATCTGCCTTAATCATTCCCTGTCTCATTCAGCTAAACAAAACGCATAGACCACCATTGCCTTTCGTAATGCAGAACAACAATTATTCCAAGCACAGGAGTAGGAGTACGCATCAGAAATGCCCCTTCGTTAGCTCAATAGCAATAGCTAGGGGCGGGTCGTTAAACTCTCATCTATCGAGCATACCCCGTTCCCACAGGCGTCTTATGCACTAAATTTAAGTCCGCCTTGATATTTCGATTTGGCCTGCCTAATCAACTCGATACAACTGCATGTCATGCAAGTTGAGGTCTTCTCTTTCTCGCAGATACTAGGGATCAAAGCATACACGGAAAGGCAAGCACTCTCTCCTGTCTACGCCTCCTTTCTCATGCCTTACTCCAACGCATCTTCGGAGACTGTCTCCTTTGTCGCCTACTGCACTCTATACACTCACACGCATTGCGCCCTGCAGGGGACAAATTTTCTTCACATGGTGCATGAGTCCTGCCAATTACATGTGCCGAGTCCGCTTTAATCTGAAATAAGTGAGTGTCGAGTTACGGGAAGGAAAAAGCAATTAGATGAAGTAAAGCCAATTGGCGGATGGCTAAAATAATGCTAGCGAAGTGTAGAGTTGAGATAGAATGGCTAAAGAACTAGTCATCGAATGGACGACCTAAAGAGATTTTATTGCGCCCAGAACGAAAGTGCCGATTTGGTTTAGCTGCTTTTGTGAGATATCAATTCAGGCGACTACCCAAACGACGAAAATAAAGGTAAACAATGCAATATACACAAACTTAGGCAAACAGACAGTGGCGTAGATGCATGGTGGAAATAGAGGGCGGTCTAGAGTAAAAAACCATGCAGAGAAATTCTTTACAAAAAGAATATAAGGAGCAGATAGTGAGATGAGCAAGTATGAATTCGAGCAGCTGACAAATTACAAAGTAAGAAGTAGGAGCAACGCGTCCACCTTTTCTCCTCAAAGGCTAAGTGAAGGAGGAGTAGAAGTGGAAGATGGAATTGAGGCGAAGTAGTGTAGTAAAAACCAAAGCGACAGAAAGATAGAACACGATTTTGTCTCGAGCAGAGCGTGATTGATTTTAGGTCTAGTCTAACTCGTAATATTCTGATCTAGCTATAAATCCGTGCATTATTTACTCATATCTCAATCAAGATTGGGACTAGTGGAGAGATGAAAGGGAACCCACTAGGAGGGCATGGCAGATTGTGAGGTAGGAAGGGAAGGTGAGAGAAGCTCAAAGGAGGCAGAGGAGCGAGATGTTCTAGTGGCACTAAAGTGGAATGGCACACTAGAAGGGGCTAATCATAGTCTTTTTTCTATGTGACTTACACTGGATACCAGATGTGATAATATTGATACGACGCGCGGAAATGAAGTGAGGAATGAGAGTAGCACACGGATGGATCGTAGGTAAGAAGGAAGGGGAAGCGGGAGCATGTATGGAAAGGGCGAATTACCTGCATGATACTATTGAGGAGAAAGGAAGACAAGTGTTTGGGAAGCATGTAATATCTTCCTGCTCTCTCAAACAATCTATTCCTAAGACTGCACTTCCTGATTTACTCTAATCGGCTTTACTTTCTTTGTCCCATACTCTCACACAGCCGCATCGTCACTGCTCAGATCCAAACCACTTTATCTTTGCCATGAGTGTACGAATTCCTCCTTATTTTCACATTTTCTTTGTTTCTGTATTCTCTCAACTCTTCTTGTTGATATAGAAAATTTGCATTTTGGCTGCACCTACATTGCGACATTTTGTAACAAGAAATGTTGCATAAGTTTCCAAAAGAAGTAAGCTGCCAAATCTTGATTCTAAGCAACTCTCGACCAAAACAGATAAAAGTGAACGCATCCCTGGAGCCGAGTGTCCCAGCTTTCCTCGTCCCGATCGACACCCTACACATTGGACACACCTACGTTGTCCGAGTTTAAAACGAGAACTGCCGTAACTTTCTTTGCCAAAACGGAATTCCTACATAACAGACGCGCCAAAATTAATTGATTTGCGAACAAAAACTACCGCAAACAACCAAAGAAATAAACCGGATTGCTGGGTGTTAGTTCTGATCGGTTTTGGATCAAAAGAGAGAGAAGACTTTTGCTCTATCCACTTGTTGAAAGCATTTACAGAATAAAATGGGCTTATGACTTTCAATTTGGAACATTTTTGGTCGTAGAGGCACCCCATTGTTCGAGCGTACGTTATCAATCATCTGTGTCAAACTAGGCGCTCTCATCATCGGCAAAACCTTACATTTTACAATTTGGTTTGAGAACTGCCGCAAGTAACTACTGGATGATTTAAGCTGCTAAATTACAATTCTGATCGATTCTGGATCTAAGTAAACGGAATATAACGGAGCTCTATATGCTTGTATTAGTTTGGCTTCCTTCGCCAAAATAGTCCACTTAACTCTCGTCCAGGTACAAATTTTTGCTGCATAACTTGAGGAACATCGCAGCTACCAGCGACGAAAGAAACAGCTGAGTACAAGATTGAATAACTGTAGGTGGAAAACCAAGAAAGTGGATCTCAGCTATGTACTTAAGCTAGCCTAGTTTTCGTATTAAAATCATTCGCATTAAATTGTGTTCATTTCTAAGCATTAAATGTCTTACAATCGAACTGTACTTCGCCGAAATGAAAGCAACCTAGCATTTGAGGCCTAACCAATCATGCGGCGGTGCGATATCCATTCACCCTGGCTGTTCGTTAACGCACACTCGTGGTAGAGCCGCATGACACCAAATGTTATAGTATCAGAGGGGACCTAAGTTTTTGGCACCATAACAAGATAACGGCCAGGGCCTTATTGGAATAACTTTAAGGCCAATATGAGGAATACCTAGAGCACAGAGTACTCGGGCTAATTTGGCACCTTTCACCCATGTTATGCCTTATGCTTACATTGATCAAGGTTACCAGTACAAATCTGATAGCATTCTGACCTCTCCGATGGCGGTGGAGCGCGGTGAGCAGCTCTCCCATAAATAAATACTTTTCTCGCCTTCTTTGAAGGCTTCTAGCTAAAGCTATTAAATAACTTAAATTGACTAAGAATATAACGTAGTTTACAGATATGTGTTCCAGTGAAATTCATGCCTCTCCTGGCAAAATCATGACATTTTAGTGTATCAAAGGACCCAATTTACCAAATCAAAGTGATGAGCGATTTGATTAGCTTAAAGACTTATGTTGCTTAACGAAATACGCAATCTGCAGTTGAGTTGTGTCTTAGAAATTATGAAACTCAAGCGCATTCATTTTCGGTCTTAGACGATGCATGATGTATTACATTTCATATGCAGGACCAAATGACTAAGCTTCATAGACATTATTCGAATAAAATCTATCACTAATTAAGCGAATGTGTCCAAACCCAGTAAAATTTATTCATTGCACTTGCAGCATCGGCTAAATTGCGGCAATCCCTTACGTCGAATTGTTTTGGCATATGAAAGCGGACACAAGTGAAATTTTGGGCAGCCCATTGGCCCGCAATACCCGTGATTATATAAAAAAACAGTTCTAGTTGACGTCACCATGTCATTCCTTTAATAATATGTCATCACAACCTGTCCTAGTAATTCCAGTTTATTATTCAAATCAACTTAGACTTGCCAAAACCTAGCTTGAACCATTGTGCATAGTTTATGCACTCACCTCTCAACACAAAAGTGGTGCGCTAAACAGTCATTTTTATTTAATGATTCGGCCGTAGCAAAATGTGACTGCTGCACTCCCACCACAATCTGGAGACTCATCTAGCATATCACAGTGGACCACCTCACCTCACACGCCTCGACCACGTCGATC
This sequence comes from Taenia hydatigena, assembly GCA_036345935.2. Classification (NCBI taxonomy): domain Eukaryota; kingdom Metazoa; phylum Platyhelminthes; class Cestoda; order Cyclophyllidea; family Taeniidae; genus Taenia; species Taenia hydatigena. The sequence continues at coordinate 20,895 of JADWOT020001668.1, forward strand.
AACAAGCAAATTTATCATCACCTGCGCAAACTCATTCAATACCCATGTTTTACTGTTTTAAAAGAAGCCCATACAAACGAGTAACATTTTTGAACTTGCCAATGGTGGAAAATGGACAGATATACACAACACTGTGGAGACATCATCACAGCTTGAATGGGGAGATGTAGGTATCAGGAACAGTGGGGATTCAGGATTTAGAGAGTTTGTGCTGTTCAACATCAAAGTGCTGCCAGAAGACAGAGGTGATCATTTCAGTGTCCCGTTTCCCTCTTGACGCGTGGTTTTCGTAGACTTCACGATGGTAGCGGTGTTTCCACACCGACAAATTGCACTCATAAACCGCATTGGGCAGCGGACCTCTTGTCAGCATTCAATCCACACAACATCGACATTTGAACCCGCGAAACGGAAACAGCATGCATGGGTTGCGAAAAGCCTCGATAAATAGGAAGGAAATAAGGTCTAAACAGAGGTGCTGGTTTTATGTCCCCATGAGCATTCAAAATGCAGAGGTGTCACGCGAAGCAGGAAGAGACAGGTCACGCTATACAAGGAGTAGACATCATTTATCAAGAATGGCACAGACCGGTGCCAGTGCCTGTGTACAACGAAGCGCGATGATAAGCAAAGTTTCTTGTGAAAGGAGGCGTCTACAATCTTGGATACCCGTACCAGCAGGAGGCGTCAACCTAGTCGGCAATTAGACACTCTAAAGGTATAGGCGTCTATCGGCCAGTGGATACCCTGAAATTGTTGGTCTTCAGCTCATCCGCATAGTGGTAATTCCTGAGACCCTTTATTTGTTAGGCAAACTTCACAATTCCCAGTGTCTGTGTGACACAACTACTCAATGCCTTCAGGTGCGCCTCATACTAAAGCATCCTCTCCTATCTTGTATCCATCCAAAAAGACATTACAATCGGAATGTGTAAAAAGCAGAAGTGATACGATAGCCATGAAACTGTCCTTTCTGTACACCATGCGACACACGTGCTGCGGTCTAGTCGTCGTCATCGTCGTCGTCAGCTGGATTGCAATTAGGACCAAACATTTCCAAATGGTTTGCGCCAATAAAATGTAGACCACAAGCACTCATTTTACCACAAGAAGACAAACGCTAGATTCAAAAGTTGTAAGAAATACTACACACGCTAAATCTGTCTATGACCGAGGACGAAGTTGTAAATGGGAGTGAAAATCACAGAAATCGCTATAAAAAAACAGTACACATCGAGGAGTCGCCCCGGGAATACGACAAGGAACAACTATCACCAATAAAGCGCATGAGATCTACTCAAAAAATCCCCCCTTTAAGAACACCAAGCAATTATAGGCTCAAGGCAAAGGTAACACAGAAAAACGAATTCACAACGGAACGTAAGTCTGAATCGCCAAAAAATACTTGATTTCGGAAATTAAAAGCAAAGAAGAGATGAAGAAAATTTGAACCTACTAATGAGTTAATTGCAAGCTTGGAGGCGGAAAAAGGGAAGCTACGCTAAGTGCTTGCAGAACCAAATGGCAGAAGTTAAATGCCTGGTTGTTCCCTGCATACCCTCAAAAAGGTAAAATTTCACACGAACGAAAAAAGAATCGCAGTAATCAAATGCAACAACGCAAGAAGGCGATCGAATAGAATCATTGCACAACTTACGATTTCATAAATGAAGTCAACTTACTTAACTTTACACACGACAGTTGAATGTGAGACACAAAAGCCCTGGTGTTCTACCACGAGTCTGTGAATGGATTGTTGGCTACTCTTCGCAAGCGAACAAAAGGCAAAAGAGACTTCACCTTGCTAAACAATCGCCTTTTAACCACTTTTCAAAAGCATTAGGTTTTACGAGAAAACCGCAAAAATGGTGAGAATTAGCAAAAAGATGGTGCCAACCAAATTACGAGAATAACGAATTGTTGACCTTCAATCGCCATCCTCAAAAGTACCTAAAAAAACACCACTTAACCAAAATCTCGCAAAGCGCTAAGCATGGGCAAATAGAAAATCTATGAAAAATACAGAAAACAGCACAATTGAATCGTTAATCATTCTGATGATAATGAGGGGGCTCCCCATGCTAAAAGAAAGGAGTAAATTCATGCCCATCAACAAAAACAAGAACGATAGCACAGTGGGAATAAGTAATGACGCAGAGGTCAATTGTAAAAACACTGCGCGTCAAGCACTCGACGATCTGTCGCATGCCTATTGTGATAGACACAGCTCGACGCAATGATCCCTGAATGAGTCCTGCGACCCTGTGGATGGACACTGACCGGTTAATAACGCGACCCTAAGAGAGATGTAGATTGACAATACTAATACCTGGTTATGGATCCCGTTTCCATGTGGATTAGTCTGGATCGGCGTTGAGGCACGCAACTCCATTGCATGCGTTTGATAATTTTGAATACAACCAGCCAACACCGCCTTGCACAATCCCCTACTTGAAGACAAAGTCTTGTGCAGCAGATAATATACTTACTCGCTAGAGTGGCCATTCCTCCCTACAGGTCCACTGCATCGGACACACGCATGACAGCACTCAGTCAATCAACAGCATGTACAATAGACCTGCCATGTGTGCGCATGTGCTTAAAACAATGGAACAAGTACCGTACGTAAACAAGGCAGCTGACACGGCAAAGCATCCTAAGCACTCTTAGCAGCAGCAACGCAATCAAGATGAAGCAATGCACCCAGAAAAATGAGTCGTGAAGGCATCAGAGAGGAGTTAATTTTAGCAGCTCCGACAGT
>JADWOT020000890.1:0-36898 GCA_036345935.2 Taenia hydatigena
CAAATGTTCTAATGCACATGAGGCGGCACGACCAATCACATCAGGCAGGACTGTATGAACGTTCCAACGCCACACCTCAGACCCTTGAAGTAAAGCTGGTGAAGATAACTTCGCGGACATTTCCATGTCCATCTCCCCAAACCTCTAAAAAGACGAAGCCTAAAGCTTGCCGATCCACATTTGCCCGTGTCTTGGGAGACGTCCACCAACTTATTGGCCATCAAGAATACCAATCTGGCCAACTTAAGGGAGACGCCTAACCTGCAATTTTGCCCGTGTCCGCGATCCGTCAGCCAACTATCAGCCTCAAGGGAAAAACAGCTAAAGCCAAAGCTGCTCACTACCACGACTAACACAAGGGTGGCGAAGACCACACCGGACCTAGTACACTGCTACAGCAGAAGTGAACAAACCGGGGCAACCAGTGGGTTGCCTTCCAAGTCATTACCGTGACAACACGCTTCTAATAACTATTCCATCCATAAATACTTCGGATGCAGGGATCTCGGGATGCTTTTTTTGACGATGACAAATGTGCACAGTTCCGTGGTTTACACGAGGAACACCAAACAGTCAAACTCGTGTCCTATTTTCTGCCCTTCTTCTCATTTACAAATAACATCAGCAGAAGGAACCGACAAAATTGCTTGATATTCAGTAAAAATGGGCATTAAATTTCGAGATGGTCCTCCTCAACTCCACAAAACAATGAAAGGAAATAAAGCAGCAGCAAGCTTTCCAACCACAAGTACATTGGAATCTACTCACTTCATGCAACTGCGCGTAGTGCCCATTTTACTGTTCCGACTTTGGCAGAAAACACTAATCTGCCATGAAGCGAATTGCCGTATTCTACCTACCAGCATCCTGTACAATCAATAATGGTAACCACGAATTTAACATACTTTGTAATGAACACTAACTTGTTTCAATCAAAATTAGCAAAAAGTACATGCATATTTATTCAAACCCGCTAAACGCGCGACCTTTCACGGTTAGGTTATAACAAAATAAGATTAATGGGCGAACGTACGCCATCCACTATTCCAAGCGAAAAGTGATAACAAGATGCGCGAAACGGATAAATGCAGCTAACGGCATGACCAGATGTCAACGAGCACAAAAGTTAGAACTGTCAACGATTAAAGCATACCACTCCGCTGGGTTAAGGCACCCAAACAAATGATGACAACAAACAAGTGGAACAAGTAGAAAATGGAAAAAAAAGAGACACAATCACACTAAACCAGCGTTGGATTCCCATAAAATGTAAAGGGCTACACCTCATCAAAGTGCATAAAAAGCAAATGGTATGCATAAACGGAGAATTTACAAAGATAAATAAACGTGCATTTATACGCACCTATCAATCAGCGAGTCACAACTTCCATGCATCCATAGCCATCACACTCGTTTACATGACCCCTTAGCCCACCACTCCACAGCGCAAGAGTCACGACGCGGCACCACTTGCACCCTACTTCGGCAGTCCTCCAACATTTTCAACAAAATTCCATCAGTGAGCGCTGATTGTAAAAACGCCTTTCGACGGTGACACAGTCTCAAAGAAATACCTGTCCTTTGCAGACTTGGAGGAAACACAGCTGATGTGCTGCTTTTGTTCAGTCGTCCCCATTCTGCGCGGTAAAATTCAATGTTCGCATCCACCTATCGCCTGCGTCACCAAACACTCCATTCGAGGAGCATCCTCAAATCTGCAGGAACAGACTGAGACTTAAAGAAACAATGCCAATCAAGGCGGCGGATTGATACGCTGAGCGACGACAGAGTGGGCCGCACGCCGACGCCGCGGTCGCACCTAGGCTTGTTCGGATCGCGTCTACTGAAGTTATAGTGGAGAAGGAAATATTCAACTACGCTTTCGTAGGGCACTGCAGCCATATCTGCGTCCAATCAACACGACAAATTCGACCGGTATGGTTATCGCATCAATTTGGAAAATGTAGCCGTTACATTGCACTTGTGAATCGACTTCGGGAAAGGATATACGACAAATTCATTGAGACGCAGCATAGATCACACCAACTTCTAGACAGGAATAGAGAGCAACGGAGAAGTCCAACTTCAAATTTGGCATTTTTTCAGCAGCCCCTTGCAACACATTAGATGCGCCACCACAGACAAGTACATTCTTGTCACCCTTAAGGCTCGGACCATCATTGACCTCACGTGAAGCCTAAAATGAAACAGTTTCTTTCCTTCTTGAACTAATAAAGCCTATCCAGCCAAAATAATGCCGCAATTAAAACGCACAACGCGCCCACCACATCATAAGACAACATACCAAACACGACCGATGACATTGAAACTGCCAAACTTGAAGGACCACTGTCGAGCAAATATCTTCCAATCGCAAGAATTTTTGAAAATACGCAAAACACACCATCAAGCTTGGCCTTAGAACAACTGCTAAAATTTATCCTTGCGAGTGTATGCAAACAAAATGCAGTCCATATTCGAAAATTGATTAGTTGACAATTGATATACAGCTATAAAAATTGCATCCTATTATAGAAAGCTGTATTCATTCTGGAAAAGGATATCAGAATATTATGCACCACATGTGAGAATTGAATCGCTATCCTCAAGCAGACTGGTTATTTTGTTATAAACTTATTAACACAGATGACAGAGCATCAATACAGTCCTTATGGGTAGTGAAACGGTGGCCTCTGTCGACACAATTATTGCACAATGGTAGAGATGTAGCGCACTCCCTGTTTGTCTCCTCGTCTTCTGCCTCAAAATCCTTTGGACAGATGGGTCACAGCTAACGGACTTTGTTGCGAACTGGGGATGCTCGGGTCACTATCGCCCCTATCTTCTCTGGGGAATTTCGACAAAACTTTCATCACTAGGTGTGTGATTGTCCCATTTCAACAATAAAGCATTGTACAAATCCTTCGTCTTACCGGCCCCGTCTTTGATACTGTCCTTATCGAATGTCTTTCTTCCAGTCATTAAAGTTCAGAATTCATTTTCGCATCTGATCAGTGGTGCACCACCTTTGCAGTCACAGATGCAATCTTAAGCGACAGATGACTATAAACCTGGCAGTGTGATGTGGACAAAACAATTGGTAGGCGTTAGAACGTTTCCATATAACGTGAACTATGAATGCTACAATGGGAAGAAGCAAGTACGGCATTAAATCATGGGGCATCCTCGCTTCCTCCTCCTCCTCCTCCCTCTGAAAATTAACAACCACACCCCAGCAATAAGTCACCCCGCTCAACGCTCACACATATGGACGCAGTGAAAAACCAATGCATCGTATGAAGGCTCTTTATAATATAACCTCAAATCAGCTTCGTCTCACCCCATACCGTTGTTGTTGTTACTGCCAAAAGGCCTCACAATCTTATTACTACCTTGGGTTGAAAAAATAAACAAACAGAACAAGCAAAAGTGGTGTAATTTTAAGCCTATGATAGGATCTCACTCAACTTGTACAGCATACACTGTCCCATGGGAGAGTACTTACCAAGGTACCGTTCCCCTCTCCCTTTGCTCTCGCCCGCTCGCCCGCCTTCCTGGCGTTCACGCAGCCACACACGCCGCCTTTGTGACTCGTTTCGAGGAGCATTGCTTCATTTTTGAGTACATTTTTGCTGCTAACAATGGTTAAGGTAGAAGTTCGTCCTCGTTGAAAGGAATGGGATGTTTCGCCATGTCAGCTGCCTTAATTACGCACGGTACTTGTGGTTCTGCCGTCTGAGGCACACGCACACACAATGTTGATTGACTTAGTGCTGTCATGCGCATATCCAATGTAGTGGAGTTGTGTGGGCACTAGATAGTGTGGGGTGAGGATGGGTGTCATTAGCGTAGGCATGCCCAAGGTATGGGGCCAAGTGTTTGGTGTACGCGGACCCCCAACTTCGCGCCCAAACACATGACGATATGAAGCGTTTGTCGCGTTTCTTTTTTAATACAGAGTTTGATGTTGAGCTGATAAGCCCTACGCAGACACGGACAAAGGCGCGGTGTGGTCCAGTTTGCACCCTAGTTTCGTAACGTTAATTGGCTTTGTGTTAGTCACACGAGTGTTTTTTTTTGCGATGCGCCGCCTCTTCTGTGGCACATGGGCAGTGATGCGAACCTGGGTATGACAGCCGTCGCAAGTAGTGTCTCGTCTCCACCTTTCCCTCTACCTGTTATGGGTGCTGTTTTGAGAGGATTTCTTTGCAAGCTACTGGAATTCGCTGGTTATTTATTTATCATCTCTCTTCTTGTTTATTCACACAGACGCAGGGTTCTCTTTACTCCATTCCAAATTGGCGAAACGATGAAGTGCTTTAACAAGAAATACAACCTCAATATGAGCGAACACGAACTGGCACGTCTCATCAACTTGGCCGGACCTCAGGTTGGTTAAGTTTTAAGATTTTATATGAACTTGTTCGCTAGACAGCTATTAGTGTATAGTGATTAATTGTCCACGGTTGAGTTGTCGAAACTCGTCATGCTTTGACTTTTCTGTTAGGTTCAGATGTGATTCCAGAATCAGCGCCACAAAACAAAGAGGGTCGGTGGGAAAATTTCTAGCAGTGCAACGCTTGTAACACAGCCAAATGTTCGTGTCCCTATCAACGACTCATCTATTCATGGTACCTCCGATGTTGACCCGACGTCGTGGATGAGTTTTAAATTCGACGAGCCAATAGAAACTGAGTTCTGATCCGATTGAATCGGGCAAAGGTACTTTTAGCGTTGTAATTGTTTGTCCTTCGTCTGGGCTCAGGTAACCACCCACACCATGGTCAGGAGCACCAGTAGCAGCCGTGTCCAAACACTTTTGGCTGGCATTTAAAATTCACTGGCTTAGATTTGCACCATCCTCATCGGCGCTGGCAGTAGTGAGTCTTTTGGTAAGCACGCACACATCTATGCGTGCATAATGCCCTACTGGTTAATACTAAGGCTATTTTTTTGTAAAGTGAGGGCTGACCAGTTTGACAAATATTGCAAGTGCAGTCGGAAAATATTCGTTAGAGAAATAAGGGAAGCCTTCATAGAATGCGGCATAGGAGCTACTACAATGCCAGCTAAAATGACATTTATGTTGTCAGCGGGGCAGTAATTTGAAGCAGCCCTTGCAAAATGCATGGAAGTGTGTTGATTTCCCTTGATTTATTTGCATTTCTATTGACGTTTAACAAGTGTTTTTGACCACGGAGGTCAACGTTTAACATCGTGGCGCTGTATTACCAGCATTTTCATTCAATATCGGCTCTCCACAATTGTGTCAAAGAGCTGGTATGAGGGATGCTGTTAGAGCTCATGCAAATGGCAGCACAAATGCTACTCTTAAGGAGGTATCAATTCAGATGGAGTGCCTCTATCCCAGGCCAGTAAATTTATTCGATGTGCCCTCCACTTTGTTATTTGGAGGAAGTGCAGTGAAGAAGGTGAGTGAAATAAATGCAAGATTTCTGCGCCTTAGGTAATGCTACCATCACCGTGTGTGATATGACCTCGCAGGAAAGCTTGGTAATTAGGAATTCTACCTGCGCACACGAAGATTCTTCAACAGCCTTCTTTGTGCCATGATGCAAATTCACGCAGCCTGGTCCAGGTGATCCATTTGATCATGCAGTATTAACAACTTCATAGGATGAGACTAATCAATAAGAATGATGCATTGTGGGATTATGGGCTGAGGAGAATCTTGAGTCTGCAACCGAGTAGGGGTAGGAGGAGGAAGGGGGAGGCGATTTGTAGTAGTTACACGTTGCTGCGATTTATAATGCTAACACGTGTATGCTACTGTTGTGATGTTGCAGCGAATACAACTTCCATCTATCCCATCGCGACCACAAAAGCAAACTGCTGGTGCAAAGGGGAAAGTTAATTGGACAACTGCGCTTCTCACTGGTCACGTTGCCTCTGTGTGTTCGCGATCGGCACTGCGAAGCAGGTTAGTTAGACCTAAGGGCAATTTATTAGCCACCAAGTAAGCAAATGCCAAGGAATAAACGTATGTCAACTAACTAGCCAGGGCTTGACACACTTTATTGAGTTCGTCAAAATTAAGCACTGCAGCCATTGCTATGAAATGGAACATTGTATTGTTTGTATGGAATAGAAAAAAAGGGGGCAGGTGGCTCTGTTTCCTTCTAATTCGGTGAGGTCGCCTTGGAGCGATTGGAGCAAACTAAATAGCTGATATTCCGAATGAGGGAAAGGATGTATTGGTCGCCACGCTACACAACGCATTCTCTCATCGCTGTTATGCAGTGTATTTAGACATCGCTCTTTTGAATGCAAGGCAATTCGCGTGTAAAGAGGTCTGTCAAAAGTAGACCATCCTTCTTAAGTGGGGCAAACTGGCTCAAATGAGCACCGAGGTCGGCTTCGTGCAAAAGACCCTCTTGCGGTTATTCATCCTTTGTTTGTGCTTGTCGCGACTGTGTCAAGCATGCTTTTATACTACCCGCCCCATAGTCACTACGCGTAGCTGTGTGCTGATTGGTGGGACCGTTGACGTGGTTGTGCAATGATCCGAGGGATGCGTTTGCATGCCTCTGCGTTTACTCCGGCTTTGCAGAAGAAAAGGTCTCAACGAAGACTCGATTCAGAGGGCAATTGCTAAAATGAAGAAATTGTAACCACTTGTAAGCCATCAGTAATCAGATGGATACTAATGGAACCATGCTAAGGTGATGAGGTTTTGAATTTCAAGTACTGATCAAGCTATTTCGTCCATGCAAAAGGGGATTTCGGGAAGTGATCTGATTTGTGGGCCTTGAAAGTGACATGGAACGTGGGCCTAACTCTGATAGACATTACCGCTGACCGCTTCGACAGGTTAAGCGTCGTCGTCGCTCATGCATGTGATATATCGACCTGTGTGGACTCTCACCTCCAAAACAATTCATTTTAGCGACTCTCAACTCCACGCATAGCTCCCACGAGAACATCTTTAAAAGACATCAGTTTATTTATTTAGTTTTAAAAAAATAGGGCGCACTAAGTGATTGCCATCAAAGCATGTTATGCGGACCACAAAACAGTTGGAAGAGCAAAGCATCAACATTGGAGCTACTAAATGAAAGACAGCCAAGGTCAGTCCGTAGACGCTTCATGGAGGAAGCCAATAACTCGCTTTATCAGTTCTACTAGTTTCTTGATATCTTCGTCTTCACTATCTTGCTTTTGATCTGTTTCAGCACCAAGTCTACTGTGGAGCGAATCCTTGAGTGCCCAAAATTGCTGCTTGTGCCTCGGCAGCATGTCACCACCTTATCCTGAAGGGACCTGCTCCAATGGTGATGCTGTTTGTTGGGCTCGTGTTGTGATTGGGAGCTTTCAGCGATTCCAAAGCCTTCACTGAGGCCGCTGTCCCACGAGTCGGTTGATGGGGCGCTCCTCTCCATGGCACGAACCATTGGCTGTGTTGCAGATGTCTCATTGCTAGAAATTCCCCACCGTCCTTCCTTGTTTTGTAGCGCTGATTCTGGAACCATATCTTCACCTAACAGAAGAGTCAAAAGTGTGACCACTTTTGACTACTCAATCGTAGACAATCGGTCACTACACACTAATGACTGTCTTTTGAACATGTTCTTTTAACATTTTAATGCTTCGCCAGCCTGAGTCTCCGTCAAGTTGATGCGACGCGCCAGTTCTTTGCGTTCATGCATATTGACATAGTTGTCCTTGTTAAAGTATTTCATCCCACCAACTTGGTACGGAGTAAAGAGAACCCTGCGTCTGCTTTGTCTTCATGCCTCAGATACTGTCTGGCGTACCTAAAGTTGTTCTTCGGTTGGCAGTATAAAGAAGCTTGCTGAATCAGGCATAAATGCAGCAGCAGAAAGTTTCTGAAGAAGATAGCAATTTGGAACTGATAAGATGTGTGCTGGAGGATGCTGACACGTGCTTGGCGGTGAGAACGGTGGCTGCACCTGTGGCTGTAGCAGCTGCTGACTTAGCTCTGATGAGGTGTCAAATAGGAATGGGTTTGGCGTTGGGAAGTTTGTACATCGTAGTGGTAGTTTGAGGTTGGCCTGAGCTTCCATCTTGCTTTGGAGACGAAGACAAGTCGATGCAGGATGTCTGTTGTAGTATAGGCTTCGGAGAGCTGATCGATTTCGGAATGCGTGTGAAATGTACAGGCATTGCCTCTAAGCTATCCTATTCATTTTAAGCAGCCTCATCAATTTTCAGCCGTTTTAGTGGCGAAGGATTTAGCTGAGTTCGTTTGTCCTCGTGGATGTTCTGTAGCGAATGCATAAGGGGAAGTGAATCTTGGAAGTGCTGGGGATTTAGCCAGAGCAGAGACCGTCGCTTCCGCCTTTTGTAAGGTAGAAGATGTCGCTTGTTTCCCTTGCTGTTGCACGGCTAATTGTTAGGCATCCGATTTTGCCCTTCCTCTGGGTCCAAATGGGCATTCCGCGTTGGTGCATCTATGCAAACAAAACGAGTGAAATAAGAACATGTGCATCTTCATGTAGGTAGATGCTGTCATTACATTTATTTGTGTCAAGTGCTCATTCATGCCTTAATGTCTGCGATGAGGTAATCAAGGATTTAATTCTTCTGTCATACACGATGGCGGATGTCTCAATCCCTCTAACTGAAGCATCAGCGAATCGTCTAATCCGAAATTTTGGCCTATTTTGCCGTCAAGGAACAGATTTGCCTAAGCAATAGTTTGGCTAACATCTGTAAAGTGTCTTACGGTCGAAGACGCCTCCAGAACGCTTTCAGTAAATCGGAAATCGATGAGTCTAAATGTTGGCATGATTACGGCCGGCACGCCTTCCCAGGTGGTCCTCGCGAAATACCCACTGGACAACTACAGAATGGCCGTGTCTTCTTCGCGCACTCTTTGCATTTGTATATCATGCCACCCTCTCAGAAGTCTACTATTTGTCTCCTGTCAGTGGCATCCAGCAGACACGTGCGCACATCGCCAAGTTACGATAATTGTTGACACACCTCGTAAGCAGTGCAGATTCTGTTTACGCCGAATTTCCAAATTTAAGATTCTGAATTTGCATAATTTGATGACTAGTGGCACTGTTAAGAGGAAATAGAAGGCTCTACATTTCTATTCAGCAAAATCACTTAGCAGAATCAGTCGAGTCATCTTATAGTGCGAAAGACTTAAATGTCGAGCATCTGGTGAGAATCCCTCTTCTACTTTAACCTTATACCAGCATAGTCTGTGCAGATCAGTGACATCGAGGTTGAGGCGGCAACAAGTTGCATGGATTTTGTCAATGAGAAAAACGTCATTGGCACTTATTATTAGCATAATAGCAGCGGTGACCGAACGCTGAAGCACCGTGTTTTATCATTAGTGGATCCAAGTTGAGACGCCCAACTAGAGACTGATCAGTATACAAAACGCAAGAGGAGAAATGGGTGCATTCACTTCCACAAGGCGAGGAGATGGTAAAATTAAACACACTGTTGCGGGAAAAATTAATGATTTTCGAAGTTGACCGTAAGTAAATGGCTTACAAATGGTCTGGTCTCAGTCACTTCTGTCCGAGTTCCCCCACCAAGCAGACATCACCAACTCTGAAAAATGGCATCTTTATTTGTCCTTCCACCATCTTAGTAACAATTTTCACAGCTGACGGAATACGGAGGAGGTGCGGTCAGGTTGACATCAAAAACTGTCTTGAATCCAGTTCCGCATGCATGTAATGAGTTTAGCTATTCTATCTTCCACCTCTGCATTGTGTGCTTCAGGGGTGAGCAGAGTGGACACCTTTTACTGGTTAGGTGTTGTCCAAGTGAATTGGAGTTAGAGGGAGTGGAAGGCCGCTTATTTTGGAGGTCAATGACCTTCACTCAGTCGCTTGATTGGCGTGTGCTGACTGCTAATCATTCGAGAAGTGCAATGAAACAAATTCCCATTACCACCTATTCGTTCCGTCACTCACTGGAGATGTGATTTACGCGCTTTAAAGTTTGTTTGGATTAACAATTGAGAACGCACAGACAGAAGCTTAATTGCTTGATTTGGAAAACTGACCTAAGCACTGCGTCATATGGGAGACTTAGAAACTAGGATTGCCTCATTTTTTAACCAGTTTGTTGCCAAGGCAACGGCGTTAATCTAGCTTAAGAAGAATTTCCATACTCATCAGATAGGAATTCATTTAGAGTTCATGTGTATTTTCTAAAAAGGCAAATAAGTCAGGGATCAACTAAAAGGGATTTTTGAACATGAAATTGAGTCCATGCGCTCGTTATTTCTGACAGTTTTGCAGAGCCTTATCAAAAGGCGACATTCATAACACAAGTTAATTGGGGAGAACTTTTCAAATGCACACGCTCGCGATAATTGCTAGGCAAAGGTTTTGCAAAATCCAAAGATGCCCAAAGCACGCACAATGCTGCGTTATTGCCCACTACATCTTCGAAGGCGATTGGCTTAAATGAGCCAAGTATGCGCTCGTTGCTTAGCACTGATTGGACGCAGTAAAAATCGGCACGGTTGTAGAGTTAACGGTCTGGTGAAGGTTGACCAATCATTAACTTCTGACTTGGGATCTTGTTCAAAAGTGCAAATCCAGTTGAAAATATTCGTGCCACAAAGATATAAAGTGAAAGGCCATTCTACTTTGCTTTACGTAGGAGTCAGTGCAAGCACAATGGGTAGTCGATTAGCAAAGTGGTCCAATTCGATGAATAGCCTTTATTAAAGCACAATTGAAGTAAAACAGAAGATAATTATTTTCAATGTAAATAGAACCGAAGATCTGCCTTACGTAAAATTTTGCTGTTTAAAGCGAAATGCAAATCTGTGATGGACGAAGACTTGACAACTGTCCAAAGTGCTAAATTACGTGTTATTCTATCCCAGTAGGCAACATTATGTACACCTCTACACCCAAATCTGTGCCTTAGGATGGTGTCATTCTTAGTGATTCTCTACAGTCTGCAAACATAATCTACATAGGTTCACTAACGCACTTGAAGAAGGCATAGCATTGCTAAATTGCTTGTGCTCTTGGAGCAGGCAACTCGAAATTCATTACCATCATTTCCATCAAACTTCGAGTTCTCAGATCTCCATACCTATTCAACCAACGCTATCATCACACGACATGAGGTGATGTGGAGCATCGTTTAAAAGGATATGAAGGATAACGGATAAAAGAACTAAGGCGGTGTCTAGATCTCATCTAAACGCAAAGGCTAAAAGATGGTTATTTTGCCGGAAGAGGTCTTGCGCTGCCGTGCATCAGGTTTTCACAATTTGTTTAAACGTTACCAATCAGATGTACTACAGCGGCAGACGTTTGGTCTTCTGGAGGGACTTGTAGGGAATGCCTTTGTTTGCGACTGAAAAAACATGAAGTGTAGACTATTAAGGCAATGGTTGAATGATTTGTGAGTCTGACCATCCAACAATGCAATGCAAAACTGCTTCTCATCACAAGTCAGCCACTCAGTTAGCAAGCAATCAGAAATGCATCGCGCAACTTTATGGTCCAAGCAATAGAAGAAAAGGTAACTCTGATAGATTTGAAAGCATATTTTTTTTATTATTCCACGTAGGTGACACTTATTTTGCGAGCCCTCGCAATTCTCCTAATTGATGTAAGTGTTAGCGATTGTTTCGTCATCACTGTTATTTGTTGCTGAAAGTCCTTAGCACTCCAACATCCGATTCTTGTGCTGCCAAAAATGGGGAAATACAACTTGATAAGTAGTGTATCCATCATGAGAATGCTACTTTTCAAGTTGCTTCTCCATCGCACTCTTGTCTAATCGCCATGGTGGAAAAGAAATCAAGGTTTGGCAATCTAGGTAATGCGGAGCACTTTAAAGCACAAAAGTATCAATAGTCCTTTGCATTGTCTTCCGCCTCCATTACACGCACAATGATGCACGAGTGTCAGCTGTAGTGAAGGAGCACAATGGTAAATGACATTTGCTTCTATGAAACCATCAGACACCACAAACCACCGGTCGAGTGAAAAAAAAACAATAAATCACTCGGCGTTCTGTCACCTTCCACTATTCATCTTGCTTCCCAAGTTATCGTCGTTTCCGCCGCCCAATTCTTCGTCAGTACTTCAGTACTCCTTTGTCAGCTACTCACCTTTGGTCTGCTTCTTAGCCTCCATCGCCACTGCTTACACCTCAATCTTTCTGATACCCCCAATCGCACACTTCACCGTTTTAATGTCAAAAGACCAGAAGAGATTAAAAGCATAAAAATTATGGATAAGTCATGCCACCATCTTCCCCTCCTCCCCTGCTTTGTCTTCCCTTCCTTCTCCCTATCCTCATTTTCGTCACAACTGATATCCTTGTGTGTTTCACTAATCAGGGTAGAAATATGGGCAGCGTTCTCGAGTGTAGCGTTTGATAGGAATTCATATTCCTTCCACAAAATTGATTTCTGTATGCTCCATTTAAATATATATATGGCTAGGAAAGTGGGCCAATGGAGAAATTTAGGAACATGCAGAAGAAGAAAGGAAGTAAGAAACTCAGTGCCCCAGCACCGCGCAGAGACATCCCATTTTGAACTTTCCCATCCTTTCCTCTACTTACCCTCCGCAAACCTCTCGCTTTCGCTTCGTACCCAATCATTCTTTCGTTGTTTCGCCCAGGTTGGTGATGCTTGCTCGCCACCATTGTACTCCCTAATGCAAGGCAACAATGGATCTTGGTATGGAATTAGAGCAATCGGCAGAGACGCACCTTCACTCACGCCATAGTAATCGCAAGGGGTGGGTTGCCAATGCATAGTAGGCGTTTTCTGAAAAAAAACTGAGGACAAGCAGTCACGACGAGGCAGCGCATTTACGTCAAAGCACATTAGTATCGATGGTTCTTCTCATTCTCTTCCTCCTCCTTTGCATGCAATACGATGCACATAACTTAATCAAGTCACGAAAGCACAAAAGCAAGTGACGCCTATTCCCTCAAAACCACCTACAAGTGGTACTGTCTGAAGTTCACGCCAGACGGCACTAGGCGGCACCACACGACACGTGTTGCAATCAATTCGCACGAATCAGGTTCAAATTGATCTACCACATGACAAACTGTCAGACATGTTGTTCTACGTGTTGCACGCATAAATTTATTCATCTTGCTTTGCCGCCCTGCCCTTTTCGCCATTCAGTTATTCGTCGGTGCCTCTCTCCTGCCTTGTTTCATTCTTGCCCCCAGCCTTATTTGCATCCCTTACTTCCGTCGCAACCCTCTCCATCCCCTCATCACTCCAGACCTTTCAAGCCTTCAATCTAGAGACGTCGAAAGGGCACAAACAGATAGATGTCAAAGATATTAGGGGTGAATTTTGGTGCCATCGCCCCTTCTTCCGACTGTACTACTCTCTTTTGCTCTGGAAATCACTTGCATGCGTCATTTCAATATTATCACATTCGATATCCAGCATAATCACATAGAAAGGGAGCTGTGACTAGGCAGTTCACGTGTCATTTGGGAAAATCTTCAAATTTTACCTAGACACGCGTCCAGATGAGTAAGCGATTGAATCAGTTCAGGAATAGATGGTAGAAATATAGAAAGCAGTAAAGAAGGCTACACCAGAGTGATGTGGGGAGTCATCCTACAACGTTTATTTCCAATCCCCTTCAGTCCACCTCCACTCTTACTCCTTCAATTCCAACGACTTCTCATCTCTTCGCTATTAAATAACTTAACTTGACAGAAATTTAATGTAGTTTACAGATATGCATGCCATATAAATTTGTATGAAGCGATTCTACTGCGCATTAACGACTCATGTCCTGGATAAAAAGCAAAGCAACTGACTAGTAAATAGCTGTTGTTAGTTTATGCATGACAATCATGGTAAGAAATCATAAAATGGAATTTATTCTTACCTGAGTTACATGTAAAGTGACGTCAAAGGCAGAATTCAAATCCTAAATCGCTAGGTAGAGGACTCATGATTAGCAAATCATACTCCAGTCAGACGCGACACGTTCCAGTGAAATTCATACCTCACAAGCTCATTTTTACCTAGCGATTCCTGGTATATAGGATAAGCCTTTTAAAATATACGGCCTTCCCCTGCCAAAATTATAACGTTTTAGTGCATCAAAGGACTCAATTTGCCAACGAGATGGAAAGCAGTTACCGCTGATGACCTCAAAATGATGAGCGATTTAATTAGCTTAAAGATTTGTTTTACTTAACAAAATACGCAATCTATAGTTAATTTATGTCTTAGAAATTATAAACTTCAAGTGCATTTATTTTCGGCCTTAAAAGCCACATGATGTATTACATTTGATATGCAGGACCAAATGACCAAGATTCATACACATTATTCGAATAAAATCTACCACTAATTAAGCGCGTGTGTCCAAATCCAGTAAAATTTAGTCAGTGCACTTGCAGCATCAACAAAATGCGGCATCCCTTACGTCGAATTGCTTTGGCATTTGGAGGTGAACACAAGTGAAGTTTTAGGCAGCCCATTGGCCCAAAATACCCGCGATTGTGCAAAAAAACAGTTCAATCTGACGTCACTACGTTAGCTGTTAGTTATTCAAATCAACATAGACTTGCCAAAACCTAGCCAAAAATATCCGTGATTATGTTAAAGACAGTTTTAATTGACGCCACCACGCTAGCCGTTTGATAACATGTCATCTCAATCTGTCCTAGTAACTACAATCTATTATTCAAATCAACTTTGACTTGCCGAAACCTACCCTAAGCCATTACGCATAGTTTATGTACTCACTCACCAATCAACACAAAAGTGGTGCGCTAAACGGTCATTCTCATCTAGTGATTCGGTCGTAGCAAAATGTGACTGCTGCACCCCCACCACAATCTCGAGACTCTTCTGGCATATCACAGTGGACCACCTCACCTCACACACCTCGACCACGTCGATCAACAAGCAAATTTATCATCGCCTGCGCAAAATCACTCAACACCCACGTCCCTTAGTTTACGAAGAAGCATACAAATGAGTAACATTTTAAGATTTGCTAATGATGAAAATGAACAGGAACACACAACACTGTGGAAATATCATCACAGCTTAAATGGGGAGATGTAGGCATCAGGAACAGTAGGGATTCAGTATTTGGAGAGTTTGTGCTGTTCAACATCAAAGTGCTGCCAGAAGGCAGAGACAATCATTCCATTGTCTCATTTTCCTCTTGACGCCTGGTTTTCATTAACTTCGCGATGGTAGCGGTGTTTCCACACCGACAAATTACAATCATAATCCGCTTTCGGCAGCGGACCTCTCGTCAGCATTCAATTCACACACCATCGACATTTGAA
Organism: Taenia hydatigena; assembly: GCA_036345935.2. NCBI lineage: Eukaryota > Metazoa > Platyhelminthes > Cestoda > Cyclophyllidea > Taeniidae > Taenia > Taenia hydatigena. Next base: position 15,280 of record JADWOT020000890.1, read on the forward strand.
CCTGCGAAACGGAAACAGCAAGCATGGATTTGGGAAAGCCTTGATAAATAAGAAGGAAATAAGGTCAAAACAGAAATGTTGCAGAGGTGTCACGCGAAGAAGGAAGAGATAGGTCGCACTATACAAGGGATAGACATCAGTTATCAAGAATGGCACAGACCAGTGCCAGTGCCTACGTACAACGGAACTTGTGAAAGGAGGCATCTACAATCCTGGACACCCGTACCAGCAGAAGGCGTCAACCTAGTCAGCTCACCCACACAGTGGCAATTCCCGAGACCCTTTATTTGTTAAGTGAACTTCACAGTTCCCAGTGTCTGCATGACGCAACTACTCAATGCCTTCAGGTGCGCCTCCTATTCAAGCATTCTCTCCTATCTTGTATCCACTCAAAAGGGCATCACAATCGGAATGTGTAAAAAGCAGAAGTGATACGATAGCCATGAAACTGTCCCTTCTGTACACCATGCTACACACTTGCTGCGGTCTGGTCGTCGTCAGCTGGATTGCAATCAAGATCAAATACTTCCGAATGGCTTGCGCCGATGAAATGCAGACCACAAGCACTCGTCTTACCACATGAAGACAAACGCTAATTTAAAGGTTGTAAAAAATACTGCATACGCTAAATCTGTCTGTGACCCAGGACGAAGTCAAAAATGGCAGTGAAAATCGCAGGGATCACCATGAGAAAAAACCGTACACATCAAGGAGTCGCCCAAGGAATAGGACAAAGAAAAAATATTACAAATACAACGTATAAGACCTACTCAAAAGTACACCCGCTCCCTTTAGGAATGGCAAGCAATTATAGGCTCAAGGCAAAAGTAGCACAGAAAAAACGAATTCACAACGGAACGTAAGTCTGAATCGCCAAAAAATACTTGATTTCGGAAATTAAAAGCAAAGAAGAGATGAAGAAAATTTGAACCTACTAATGAGTTAATTGCAAGCTTGGAGGCGGAAAAAGGGAAGCTACGCTAAGTGCTTGCAGAACCAAATGGCAGAAGTTAAATGCCTGGTTGTTCCCTGCATACCCTCAAAAAGGTAAAATTTCACACGAACGAAAAAAGAATCGCAGTAATCAAATGCAACAACGCAAGAAGGCGATCGAATAGAATCATTGCACAACTTACGATTTCATAAATGAAGTCAACTTACTTAACTTTACACACGACAGTTGAATGTGAGACACAAAAGCCCTGGTGTTCTACCACGAGTCTGTGAATGGATTGTTGGCTACTCTTCGCAAGCGAACAAAAGAAACTTCACCTTGTCAAACAATCGCCTTTTAACTGCTTTTCAAAAGCATTAGCCTTTACGAGGGAATCGCGAAAATGGAGAGAACTAGCAAAAAGATAGTGCCAACCGAATGACGAGAACAACGAATTATTGGCTTTCAATCGCCATCCTCAAAATTACCTAAAAAAGACTACCTAACCAAAACCTCGCAAAGCGCTAAGCATGGGCAAATAGAAAATCTATGAAAAATACAGAAAACATCACAATTGAATCGTTAATAATTCTAACGATGATAGGACAACTTCCCACGCTAAAAGAAAGGAGTAACTTTACGCCTACCAACAAGAAACGAGAACGATAGCACGATGGGAAAGAGCAATAACGCAGAGGTCAATTGTAAAAACACTGCGCGTCAAGCACTCGATGATGTGTCTCATGCCTATTGTGATGGACACAGCTCGACGCAATGATCCCTGAATGAGTCCTGCAACCCTGTGGATAGACACTGACCGGTTAATAACGCGACCCCTAAGAGAGATGTAGATTGACAATATTAATACCCGGTTATGGATCCCGTTTCCATGTGGATTAGTCTGGATCAGCATTGAGGCACGCGACTCCATTGCATGCGTTTGAGGATTTTAAATACAACCAGACATCACCGTCTTGCGCAATCCCCTACTTGAAGACCAAGTCTTGTGCAGCAGATAATACACTTACTCGTTAGAGCAGCCATTCCCCGCGCTTTGTATGAAAATGGATTCAGAGGCCCACGAAAAGCCATCGGTACAGCTCTGCACTGACATGGCCCACTTTACTTCGACGTCCATGGGTGCCTAGTGAGGCCTAGCTAACATTTCAGCATTGATGCATCTCATCGTCGGCAACACCTATATTCTTGCAGCTGCAGTACTTGGCACCTGCCCACCTCCCTTACTTTTAATCGGCGAACTGAGTAATCTACCAACGTAAAACTGGTGTTTTCACCTCCCCCAGTAGCTTTACATTCGCTTCACTAAGGTGCATTCTAACATCCTAGCTTTTCACTTTCCACTACTTTCTATGAACACTATGGACAGGCCCGTCTCAGTCAGTCTCATATGCCTACCGCATGCTGCCCAAATTGACCATCACACATTTTGCAGGTCGAAAATGGGCCGGGCGAACTGATGGATAGTCGAAAAAATTAACAGATAGGCGGGTAGGTAGGTGGGTTGGCAAATGAAGAGATTGAGATAAACGCAATGACGTAAAAAGTCATTGGACAGCCGACACTAGCTTTACCGCCTCACCTAGACTCTACCTCTACATCTCTACTAAATGATCGAAAAAGTGAATAAAAGGAACAGCGATGCATACGAATAATAAAATGATTCGCGAAGTAGTCGTCTCAAAACAACACTCATGATAGGTGTGATGGGAGAAAAGGATACCATGATCAGAAGGAAAGGTGGGGACAAGACGCAACTTGCGACGACTGTGCCATCCAGGTTCTCATCACTGCCATACATATACCACAGGAAAGGTGGCGCACCACAAAAAAAGCACCCGTGCGGAAGACACAAAGCCAACTAATGTCGCAGAACTAGGGTGCAAACTAGAACACACCGAGCCTTTGTCCATGTCTGCGCCGCATTATCGTCAAGTTCTGGAATACAGGGTTGGAGGCCCGTGTGCACCACTTGCCCCTATACCTTGGGCAGGTCAATGCCGGTGACACCCCCCTCCCTCCCCTCCAAGCCACCCAGTGCACCTACAGCTCCACTGCACCGGACAGGCATGACAGCACTCAGTCATTCAACAGTACGTACAATAGACCTGCCAAGTGTGCGCGTGCCCTTAAAACAATGGAACAAGTACCATACGTAAACAAGACGGCTGACACGGCAAAGCGTCCCATTCCTTTCCAATGTGAGCAACTTCCATCCTAAGCATTCTTAGCAGCAATAATGCAATCAAGATGAAGCAATGCACCCAGAAAAATGCGTCGTGAGGGCGTCAGAGAGGAGTTAATTTTAGCACCTCCGACAGTCAAATGTTCTAATGCACATGAGGCGGCACGACCACTCACATCAGGCAGGAATGCATAAAAGTTTCAACGTCACACCTCAGACCCATGAAGTAAGGCTAGTGAAGATAACTTGGCGGATATGTCCATGGACAACGAATTAAGTAGATCGCCTCACCTTCGCCTGTCTATCTACCCAAACCTCTACCAACCAACTAATCCCATTAACAGATAAGTGAAAAGAGCGTGAGTAACTAAAAAGACAGCCTAAAGCTTGCCGATCCGCACTTACCTGCGTCTTGGGGGACGCCCACCAACTATTGGCCATCAAGAATACCAATCTGGCCAACTTAAGGGAGACGCCAAACCTGCAATTTTGCCTGTGTCCGCGATCCGTCAGCCAACTATCAGCCTCAAGGGAAAAACAGCTAAAGCCAAAGCTGCTCACTACCACGACTAACACAAGGGTGGCGAAGACCACACCGGACCTAGTACACTGCTACAGCAGAAGTGAACAAACCGGGGCAACCAGTGGGTTGCCTTCCAAGTCATTACCGTGACAACACGCTTCTAATAACTATTCCATCCATAAATACTTCGGATGCAGGGATCTCGGGATGCTTTTTTTGACGATGACAAATGTGCACAGTTCCGTGGTTTACATGAGGAACACCAAACAGTCAAACTCGTGTCCTATTTTCTGCCCTTCTTCTCATTTACAAATAACATCAGCAGAAGGAACCGACAAAATTGCTTGATATTCAGTAAAAATGGGCATTAAATTTCGAGATGGTCCTCCTCAACTCCACAAAACAATGAAAGGAAATAAAGCAGCAGCAAGCTTTCCAACCACAAGTACATTGGAATCTACTCACTTCATGCAACTGCGCGTAGTGCCCATTTTACTGTTCCGACTTTGGCAGAAAACACTAATCTGCCATGAAGCGAATTGCCGTATTCTACCTACCAGCATCCTGTACAATCAATAATGGTAACCACGAATTTAACATACTTTGTAATGAACACTAACTTGTTTCAATCAAAATTAGCAAAAAGTACATGCATATTTATTCAAACCCGCTAAACGCGCGACCTTTCACGGTTAGGTTATAACAAAATAAGATTAATGGGCGAACGTACGCCATCTACTATTCTAAGCGAAAAGTGATAACAAGATACGCGAAATGGATAAATGCAGCTAACGGCATGACCAGATGTCAATGAGCACAAAAGTTAGAACTGTCAGCAATTAAAGCATACTACTGCTGGGTTAAGGCACCCAAACAAATGATGACAACAAACAAGTGAAACGAGTAGAAAATGGGAAAGAAGAGATACAGTTACTCCTAAACTAGCGTTGGATTCCCATAAAATACACAGTGACTGTGGCCGATGTAAAGGGCTACACCTCGCACAAAGGTGTTACACCTCATCAAAGTGCATAAAAAGCAAATGGTATGCATAAATAGAGACGTTACAAATGCAAATAAACGCGCATTTATACGTACCTGTCAATCGGCGAGTCACTTCCTCCATGCATCCATAGCCATCACACTCGTTTACATGGCCTTTTCGCCTACCACTCCACAGCACAGGGGTCACGACGCGGCACCACTTGCACCCTACTTCGACGCTGATTGTAAAAACGCCTTTCGACGTTGACACAACCTCAAAGAAATACCTGTCCCTTGCGGACTTGAAGGAAACATAGCTGATGTACTGCTTCTTTTGTTCAGTCGTCCCCATTCTGCGCGGTAAAATTCGATGTTCGCATCCACCTATCGCCAGCATCACCAAATACTCCATTCAAGGAACATCCTCGAATCTGCAGGAACAAACTGGGTCTTAAAGAAACAATGCCAATCAAGGCGACAACAGAGTAAGCCGCACGCCAACGCCGCGGTCGCAGCAGTATCTTTACGACGTTGGTCTAGGCTTGCTCAGATCGCGTCTTCTGAAGTTGTAGTGAAGAAGAAAATATTCAACTACCCTTTCGTAGGGCACTGCAGCCATATCTGCATCCAATCAGCACGACAAATTTGACCGGTATGGTTATTGTAACAATTTGGAAAATGTAGCCGTCACATTGCATTTGCGAATCGACTTCGGAAAAGAATATACGACAAATTCATTGAGACGCAGCACAGATCACGCCAACTTTTAGACAGGAATAGAGAGCAACGGAGAACTCCAACTTCAATTTCGGCATTTTTTCAGCAGCCCCTTGCAACACACCAGATGCGCCACCACAGACAAGTACATTATTATCACCCTTAAGGCTCGGACCACCATTAACCTCACGTGAAGCCTAGAATAAAAGAGTTTCTTTCCTTCTTGAACTAATAAAGCCTATCCAGCCAAAATAATGCCGCAATTAAAACACGCAACGTGCCTACCACATCGTAAGACAACATACCAAACACGACCGATGACATTGAAACTGCCAAACTTGAAGGACCACTGTCGAGCAAATACCTTCAATCTCAAGAATTTTTGAAAATACATAAAGCACACCATCAAGCTTGGCCTTAGAACAACCGCTATAATTTATCTTTGCGAGTGCATGCAAACAAAATCCAGTTCATCCTCGAAAATTGATTAGTTGACAATTGATATACAGCTATAAAAATTGCATCCTATTATAGAAAGCTGTATTCATTCTGGAAAAGGATATCAGAATATTATGCACCACATGTGAGAATTGAATCGCTATCCTCAAGCAGACTGGTTATTTTGTTATAAACTTATTAACCTAAATGACAGAGCATCAATACAGTCCTTGTGAGTGGTGAAAGGGTGGCCTCTGTCGACACAATTATTACACAATGGATAGAGATGTAGCGCGCTTCCCGTTTGTCTCCTCGTCTGTTGCCTCAAAATCCTTTGGACAGATGGGTCAGAGATAACGGACTTTATTGCGGACTTCGATTGCTCGGGTCACCATCTTTCCTTTCTCTTCTAGGGAATTTCGGCAAAACTTTCATCACTAGGTGTGCGATTGTCCCATTTCAACAATAACGCATTGCGCAAATGCTTCGTCTTACCGACCCCGTATTTGGTACTGTCCTTATCGAATATCTTTCTTCCAGTCATTAAAGTTCAAGATTCAGCTTCGCATCTGGTCAGTGGTGCACCTTTGCAGAGTCACAGATGCAATTTTAAGCGACTTATGGTTATAAACCTAGCAGTGTGATGTGGACAAAACAATTGGTAGGTGTTAGAACGTCCCCATATGGTGTGAACTATGAATGCTACAATGGGCGGAAGCAAGTACGACATTAAACCGTGGAACATCTTCGCTTCCTCCTCCACCTCCTCCTTCCCCTGAAAATTAACAACCACACCCCAGCAATAAGTCACCCCGCTCAGCGCTCACACATATGAACGTCGTGAAAAACCAATGCATCGCGTGAAGGTTCTTTGTAATGTAGCCTCAAATCAGCTTCGCCTCACGCCATACCGCTGTTGTTGTTACTGCCAAAAGGCCTCAAAATCTTACTACTACCCTGGGTTTAAAAAAAAAGCAAACAGAACAGGCAAAAGTGGTGTAATTTTAAGCCTATGATAGGATCACTCAACTTGTACAACATACACTGTCCCATGGGGAGTACTTACCAAGGTGCCGTTCTCCTCTCCCTTCGCTCTCGCCCGCTCACCCGCCTGTCTGGCGCCCACGCAGCTACACACGCCGCACCCACTCTTCCATGATGCTGGGACCCTCCTCCACGCACACTGCCACGCTGCCTGTCCGCTTATATCCTGCGTGAAGAAGTAGTCCACACTAAGGAGGGGCAAGGGAACTCTCAGTCGTATTCATCACACCTCATATTTGCTTCGACACCTCAGCTGTCGCCGTCGACAATGACGAGCTCAAAGGCCCATTGCGTAGTCCCAGTGGCTTCCCATGGATCAACTTCTACGCCCACATTCCCCGGTGCCATCGCTGCCACCGTCGACAACGATGCATGTTATTGCTGACAGGCAGCCTGATGAGTCCGCAATTTACGACGAAGTTGAGGAGCGTCACGTAGTCAGCGTTGCGAACAATGGCGGCGATGGTGGCGAGGCAGCCAATGCTGGTCAGAGACCGACTATTAGAGCACATAAATAATGCACTCACAAGTTTTGCCTTCAAAATTGACGCCTAGTGCCACTCACTCAAGTCCCCGTGCCTACCACACAATAATGCGCCAGAGGAAGTGTAAATTCCCTTTCACCGTACTTTAAACCCGCAATCAATTGAGCACCATGTAAAGCCACGTGCTTGGTAAGTTCTGCTCCTCGGCTTCTCTCCCACCAAACGAGGCCTCATTCACCAGCACAACACCATTCCCCCCTTATTCAAATAACACTCCACCTACCTACCTACTCCAATCAATCCACTCTACTCCATTGTTCAGCACAGAGGACGAACGCGAAAAAGCGTTGCCATCCAACAATCAACCAAAACACGTCAAATTTTCTCCCTAGAACCTCATTAACAAAAAAGGGATCCCTATACACACACACGTTTACAGAAATAAAAAGGAGCCCTAGACGATCTTGACAATATTAATACGCGTAGATTTACGTGCGACAAAAAAACTAGCAGACAGTAAGAAATGCACACACACACACACACACACACCCAGATTCACGAAAAAAAGTGCACCTACAGTACGTTTGAAAAGAGCTTTGGAACACATCTCCTCGTCCTCTCAATCTTTTCGGTGTTAACACAATCACCAGCGCAACTCACCGACGTAGAAAATAAACCCGCCCTTCCACACCCAGCCCATCAGTGTTACACTCCAGTTAGTCTATTGAACATGCGCCCACACCCTTCTCACTCTTCTCACACCTACCGCTATGCCATCCAGCACACACCGATATCGTCCATGCCGACATCCACATCGCACAACCAAGACGAGGACGCCTCCGCCAATGACTTCACGAACTCGTACTGCCTACCATTCCACAGACCCATCAAATGTTACCTCACCACAGTAATTTTGTAGCATCCGAAAAGGAGAAAGGCAAACAATGGAAGAGCCAATGCGTGGCTGTCTAATACGCTGCAAAGCTGACGTCTCGGAGCAAAACTAATGATAGGAGAAAACACCTTAACAAGCAAACATTTAAGACTGCTGCAAAGTACAATCTGCGTAGTAATGCAAATGCTTCCCACTAGTCACTCCTTCCTCCGCTTCTGCTGCGCCCACCTCGCCCAGACACCAACTCATGCCGTCAAAACTGAGCCCACCATTAAGCCATCACCGGCGCCCTCCCTCCACACAACACGTTTTGCAAAGATCACACCAGCACAAAAATAACCCTCATCTCCAAGTCAATGAGCAGTGAAGTTACCAAGTGTCTTATGCCCTCCATATATGTATGTGATCCGCAAACACGGACATCATAGTAATGAAAATAACGCACCTTTCACCTCACATGAAATGTAAAAGGATCTACAGATTAATGATAAAAGCTTGCTTCTACCCTAAATGAGAACGCAAATCGAATCTGTAGCTATACAAAATTGACGGCAAAAATTCACTTGCAGCAATCCAATCTTACCCGAGAAACGTGTGAAGTGATAGCGAAGGCGGAAGCCGCACTCATTGCTGACAGATAATGTCGCCATTCTTGGCAAAGGAAGAAGTCTTGACAGGATCTGCATCCACCTCTTCAACGTCTATCTAGTATGTAAGCGGATAAAGGGAATTGATTGAAAGGTATGCAGGTATAATGAATGCCTATCAGCAAATAATGAATGGGCACCAAGTACTCAATGAAGCTGATACACTTCTCAACAAACTTGCCTCACTAAGCCAAATCCATCGTCACTAAAAAACGAACCTAATACAAACTGCCATAACAATCCCAAATTCTCGCTTACAGTATTGCAAAGATAAGTGGACGTGAGTGGGCACTGCAGTTGGAAAAAAACGCCCCAACAGTCACATTACGTGACCCTTGCGTTTGCACTAGCACGTAGGCGTATGAAGGAAGCCAATCAACATTCAGAGGACGTAGTAATTACTAAGAAACTAAAACTAACGCATCTTGTACCACACAAAAATGTGATGCAAGCATGCTTCAACCCAAAATAAGGGCGCAGACCGAATCCACTGCTGCATAGAAAAGGCGGCAACAGTATTTGCAATTCGATCTTACCTGAGGAAGCTGTCGCTTATTTGGGAAGCGACAGTTAAGTCGAGATTCGCATCCGTTGTACCCTCATAATGCCTCCATTTTTTGCATAAATATCCGACCTAACAAATGCACGGTTCAAAGTTATGGACAATAAGGCATATAATGAATACTTTCTGGCGAAAATAATGATCATGCGCCAAGCACTTAGCAAAGTTAAAACACGCCTCAACAAAATTACGACTCATTAATTAAAACCCACAGTCATTAAAAACAAACGGGTTGACAAATCGCAAAACAATGTTGTTTGCTACTTAGAGCATTACACAACGAATAATGGACGCGAGTGGGACTTTCAGCTAAAAAACAAAAACGTCATAACATTCCCATTATGAAGCACTCGAGTTTACTTTAGCAAGTAGGCGCACAAAGGAAGCCAATCGACATGAAAAGGACCCAATAACACATAATAAACTAAAAACAGTCAAAAATGCCAAATAATTACTGCCTTCCAACTTGTTTGAGCCAATTAAGTCCCATTAACCGAAAGTAATGACCATTAAAAGAAACACTGCCCACGTACTTCGCGCACAAATCTAGTTGACCATTTTAATGCTGTTCGATAAAACAAATCAATATCTGTTCTTTGTGCATTTATACAAGCAAAAAAACTATTTAAAATTCCTACCATTTGTTTTGAGTGACAGATTTACAAAGTAGTAATGCAATCAAAATAAATTTCTTTACAAACGTAGGTGACAAAATTAGCAGCGAATTCTAGATTTAAAATGCGTTACAATAAGATTGCAAGAGTTCTCAGCTATTGGTTTTGTAGTTCGAATGGTGATTTAGCGTTTGTTTTGACGATCGTCAAGCTTGGTGTTTGTTTCCAAGTTGATTTATAAGGCCTAGGGCAACGTACTTTTGTTTGCGATTTAGTGCAGCTTTAATTTTTTGACGGCCTTTACATAACTTTTAACTGCAACTTACATTGTTTAGCAGACTTGAGCCATGGTACACAGGCAAATGATCGGCATGGCCTTTGCAACGCCGCCAGACGACCAACGACCTTAAAGGCGAAAATTAGCAAATGGAAACTTAAAGTTGTAGGTATAACTTGTGGCAAATGAGGGCACACTAGTAATACATAATAAATATGCGGTGTCAAATGCACTAAAGAATTGGGGTAGTTTATCACATAATAGTAAGATTTAAGCGAAGTAGGAAAATATGTATTTCAAAGGGCAAATTTAAGCGAATGGGCAATACGAAAAACTCAAAATCCTAAAATCATTCATGTAGAGCAACGAAGAGCATAAAAGAGGAACATTTCTATTCATTTTTAAAAGGTATAAGCGTGGATCTAGTCAAGAATTGCATCGAAAACACTTGTCTTGGAAGTCTACCGCACATAATGACGCAATAATCAAGTCCTCAAATTGGGTTAGAAGTCAGTTGAATAGCCAAGCAACGCACTAGTGAACACTTGGAAGGGTGTTGAAACATTGCAGAAGGCAAGTGAACTTATGGTGGGCCCCTGCTGGACTGGGTTCTGGTTCTCCTCCTCAAATGTGCAGACAATATCTTAAAGAGACAATAGACGTATTAATTGAACAAAAAGTCTACAGGCATTTTGCCTTGGTAAGTCACAATCGTGCACATGGGTAATGCAATACTTACAAATTAATCTGGTCAGGTATTACAGCACGTTATTTGGTTTGATTTTAAGTGCCATTGCAGTACATTGGTTGTCTGAACTACCGTTATCGGTCAGGGTCAGGCTACGCAGGCTACGCATTCTACCCTAGTATTCTACCTTCTTTTGCCTTTGAGGGAGCCTCAGATCGCTAAAGCCATTGCTATCGCGAAGTCGTTGCTTGTGCGGCGAAGTTTGAAAAGTATTTGAGGTTTAGGGGAGCTAGGACTATGGCCTCGTGTCTCTTGAATTGTGTGCATGCGTATACTTTAGGTTGTTGCGTTACTTGCGTGCATATAAAAGACTGAAATCAGGCCATGCCCCTTGTAAAATACGGCGTTTCTAAATGTTGACACATCTAGCTAGGGGTGTTGGAAACTGCTACCGAACCAAGTGACTGCAAACTACACTAGAAGAAGAGAAAAATGAAGAGAAAGAAAAGGAAGAGTAGGAGGATGGAAATGAGTAGGTATGCTTCCAGTCAGCGGGAATTGGTATCCGCATCGTTTCCCCCGTGGCCTCATCTTTGGAAGTGGAAGTGAAGGCCTGTGGGGAGAAAGACGGAGGTAGGGTGCTCATCTTTATTAAGCCCAAGAGTTTCAGCGGGATAAGTTGCCACTGACCGTGCAGAGCTCGCTAACTGGAAAATATTGCACGGAGGGAAATTCGTGAAATTGCCTTAATAAAACTTCGTTTTAGGCGTAGCGTGTTGTTTGGTTTGCGATGCTTTCTTCCTTCTCCATCACAGCAAATGCGGTGGTGCTACCTTCTCAACATACTGCGTCACCACGTGAGCCCCCACCCCCTTCCCAAACCGTCAAAGAGGTACTGCTTTCTATTCTGAGTTATTTCGTCCCCTTCTATATTCAAGATGAGTGGGATGAAAATGTAGACATGCATGCATGCCTACTAAAACTACCAACAGCACAACCCCCACTACAAGAAGGTAAGGCTCTAATTTACAAACGGTGTGCATTCTAAACAAAACATTCCTAGCAGCGGTAACTACTGTGTCACGAAGTAATGTACATGCTTCGTTGGTGTGTCACCAACAAGGGTTCAGAAGGAGGAGAATAGGGACGATTGCCGTCGCAGCTCTCTTATCCCATGCGGTGTCTACCTGCTGACAGTCTCTACTGCTTGAAAGTTTTGAAGGCGGAATGCTATTGCTACTGAATCGATGTTCAGTAGGAGTTGCACGTTGGCTGTGGTAAGGGAGTTGCACACAAACAAAGGAGATCGCACAAAGAGGTCGAGGAGGGAGAAAAGCAGAGAAGAGGCATTCGTCTGCATTCATTGTGTTAATAAAAGCACTCCTCCGCACAATCAATAAGACAGTGGTGTTGTTTCATAAGAAGACGTTGCAAAAACGCGGTAATTGGAATGTCGTGAGCAAGTTTCCAGAAGTGACTTGTTAGTAAGAAGAGCACCCTTCTCCTAACAATTATCAAACCAACTTCCACTTCTTTTAACAACTATTCGTGAGCAATTTGGGGAAGGAAGGTGTGTCACCAACAAGGGTTCAGATGGAGGAGAAGGAGGAGGATTGCCGTCGCTACTCTTATCCCATGCGGTGTCTACCTGCTGAGTCTCTACTGCTAAAAAGGTTTTGGATGCAAAATGTTATTGCTACTGAATCGACGTCCAGTAGGAGATGCACGTTTGAAGTAATTGTTTGGTCGGACATTGGCTGGGATAGGGCGGTTGCACACAAACGGAGGAGATCGCACAAAGAGGCCGAAGAGTAGGAGAAGCAGAGGAGAGGCAGCCGTCTGCATTCATTTTATTAATAAAAGCACTACCCCGCATAATCAATTAGACAGTGGCGTTGTCTCATAAGAGCATGCTGCAAAAAACGCGGTAATTGGAAAGTCGTGAGCAGGTTCCTAAAAGTGACTTGTAAGGAAGAAGAGAACCCTTCTCCTAACCATTGTCAAACCAATTTTGTCTTCTTTCAATAACTAGTCGTGAGCGATGTGGGGAAGGAAGATGGCAAAGAAGAAGAATCCACCTATCAGACAATAAAATCGCTGCGTACCGACTCACCACCCACCCACAGGACTTCGCAAGCAGTAAAGCCGCTTGAAATCGTCAGTAAAACTACACACCAGGGCTCCCACTTCAGCCCCTTGTCGACTCCTCGTAGCTGATGAGCCGAATCTGACTCAACCTAACAAATTGTGGCGTTACCACCGCGCACACACCTGCTTCACGCTTCTACGACATTCCCCTTAGACTAATTTTATTAACAAGAGCAACTGAAAGCCCTAAGAGGCAACGCTTATTTGCTCAGAGGACGTAGTAAAGTTATGGAGGGAGCCTGGCCTTATATAATGATTTCGGTTTTCCTGAATCTCCTGTCTCTCTCACACGATTAGTTGTATAAATAGCAAATTGTTTTGCGGCAACAGCTTATAAATAAATTACTGACGCTCATAGACCGTGCCATAATAATATTGAATTGCAGCATGCTTTCGAACAAACAAGCATAGTCAAGAAATAAATAAAAGCATTATTAGATTCAAAGTGCATGCCTTGTTTATGTTAAGGAAAGAGTAGCCAAACTAAAGGGACACTGCATGGTGTAGTTTCCAGCACACATATTATGATCACCATGTTTGTTGAGCTGCTGCTGCTGGAAATATTATATAGCTCCTCAATGTGTTTCGACCTGTTATACGCCTACATTTTGCAAAAAACACCTTTGAATGCACAAGAAATGTGCAATTCTGGTGTATCTAAGATTGCTTTAACTTGCCGTATCATTTCGTAGATACAGATTAATGCAAAATAGATTTGATTTCCGAAAAGAATGGGCAAAGACGTTATTCCCGAACATCGTCTTAAAACAGAAATAGAACAGAATGGAAAGAAAGATTTTACTGAATATGGGCACACGCGTATAATGAGTGACAGATTTTAATCCAATAAATTTATAGAACCTAATCATTTTGTCCTGTATGTCAACTGAAATGCATCACGAACCATTTAAGACCAAAAATAAATACGCATGCTTTTCGTACCTTTTGAACGCATGCCAATTGCCGATTGCATATTTTGTTAGGGGAAACAAGTCTTTAAGTTAATTAAATTGCCCATCATTTTGGAGGTCATCAGCGGTAACTGCTTTCCGTCTCGTTGGTAAGTGGGACCGTCGTACCGCTAAAATGACATGATTTCGGTAGAAGTGAGCTACCTTTTTTTCAGGGACTCATCTTGCTTGCTAAGAATTGCTTGGTAACAATGAATTTATGGGACATGAATTTCATTAGAATGTACTGCGTCCTTTAACGAGGAATTCAAGATCAGGGTCCCGCCTTTAGCATTGCTTTGCGCATAATGCAGGTAAGAACAAATTGAATTTTGTGATTTCTTACCACACTTGCCATGCATTAACTAAAAATAGCTGTTTACTAGATAATTAGACTTTACTGTTTATTACCAAGATTTTAATCATTAATGCGCAGTTAATTGCTATGGTACCGACCTACACCTACATAAATGTTGGTCATTCTGGGTCACTTAGTAGCTATGGCGTTCGGGTTAGAAGCCTTTAAGGCAAGGCTGGAGAAGGATTTAATTACCAGATAGCTGCTCACCGCCGTCGGAAAGGTCAAAATGGGATCAGCTTTTAAATGGCGGCTTAGATCAATGTATAAATAAGGCATTACACAAGTAAAACAATGCCAAATTAGACAAAGTGTACTGTGCTCTTAGAATTTTTCACTTCAGTCTTAATGTGATCATAATAAGGTCCCGACTTACCTGCTTAGTAGTAGGCTCTCTTTTGCAAACGCTACGCAGATCTCCATTGAAACCATAATGTTTTGTTTCATGCAGCTGGGCTGAGAGTGTGCATTAAAGAAAATAAGGACGCGCCGCATTTTGTCAATTAAATCTAAATTTGGTTAGGATTCGACTATAAGTGTTAGGCTACTTGCGTTTCAGTGAAACGCGTTTCAATTGTAGGACGTTTGATGCCTAGGAATGAACACAATGTAGTGCGAATGATTTTAATACGAAAACTGGGACAGCATTGGCACATATCTGCCATCTAGCTTCATAGCATTTTATCAAAATTACTTAATTTTGTACTTGACTCTTCCTTCCATCGCTGGTAGCTGTGGTATTTTCCGTGTTGTGCATTAAAATTTGAACCTGTCCGATGCTTAAGTAGCTTATTTTGACAAAGCAAGTTAAAATAACGCAAGAATATAAAATTGCGCTATTTTTGGTCTATTTAGATATAGAGCCGACCAAAATTGTGTTCTAGCAGCCTATTCTATTCAGTAATTGTTTACGACAGTTCCCTTATCAACTTGTAAGAGAGTAAGGTTTGGCCGATGATAAGAGCGCCTAGGATGACACAGATAGTTGACAATGAACGAATGCGCACTTTCAGTGATCAGAACTGATTGAATTCGATGGTTATATGCGTGCTTCGCTCTGTAAACGCTTTCAACAAGGGTATAGAGCAAAACTCCTTGCTCCCCTCTTTAATCCATAATCGGCCAAAAATGAAACTCACCATTCGGCTTCCTTTTGTACTTGCTTGTAGCAGTTCTTGTTCACATATCTAGCATTTTTGGCGTGTTCGACATGTGGAATGTCCGTTTTAGCAAAGGAAGTTGTGATAGCACAAATATATGCAATTGTAATCCAGACTCACTCAATATTAAGACTTAGTGGTAGGCTCTCTTCTGCAATTGTTTGACGTAGCATAGTGGTCCAATTTCGGCAAAGAATTCGGGACTAGCAAAATTACAGAGCTCAATTTGTCTTTATTTACATTAATGCAAAATTCCTTAGACTTTGAACTCAGCAGCTCGTTACCTTCTGTAAGAGAGTGCAGCAGTTTCCGTTTTAAAATCGGACACCGTAGGTGTGGTAGAGGTGAAGGGTGTCTATCGTGACAAGGAAAGCTGGAACACTACAGGTCTACGGATGCGCTTTGTTTTGTCTGTTTTGATCTCGAGTTGCCCAGTTATGAGATTCGGCTGCTTACTTTTGTAAACTCTTGCAGCAGGTCTTGCTATACAATCAGGCAATGTCGGTGCGCTTAAAATGCAAGTTGTCTATATCGGCAAGGAGAGCTAAGAGAGTACGGTGACAAAGGAAAATGAAAAAAACAATGGAAGATTTGTGCACTTAGGGCAAAGATAAAGTAGTTTAAAATTAAAGATTGACAATGCAAATGTGTGAAAATATGAGATAACGTAACGTTGAATAGAGTGAATTAAGCGATGCATTTTTTCAAAAGCAAAGTTTGCCTTGCGGAGTAGGAACATACTTCATGTTTGTCAAACACTTGTCTTCCCTTCTTATTGATAGCATTAGGCAGATAATTCAATCCACACCTGCTCTTGCTTCCTCCTCTTAATGGCGATCCATTCGTGTGCCAATCTCATCCCTCACTTCATTTGCGTGGCTGCTTCAATACTGTCTTCTCCTCTAGTGCGCTACTCGATAAAAAATCAAGCTCTTTTCATTAAGCCGATTGCTTTATAAGTTACTGTCACATGGTTGGATGAGTAGGCGAGGATGGAAGAGGGTAGGAAAGAAGTGAAGAACACCGCACTGCAGCTCCATGTCCACAACTTCTCACCAACCCCTTGACCCTTTCGGCTAAGCATTCCTGTTGCTTCACTTTTACCGAAGAAGGGCATAGACCAATATTACCATTCGTAATGAATATAGCATTTGTCCAGGTACAGAATTAAAGCACGCACCAGAAAAGTCCTTTTGCTCTAATCTGTACCATTCTTTGGGGGTGAATTGCCGATTTCTTACATCAACATTATGCCCTGCACACTTACTTTTCGTGTCTCAAATATGCTGTTAAATATACTTCAGGAGGCCTGCTGGTGTAAATCAGCTTGCCTAATGCTTATTTCTTACTGCAAAAGCACTGCAGAACGGTTTGCAAGTCAGGCTTGACCAGATCTGACTAATTTGGACTGTGCCGGGATAGACAAGGTTGGCAACCGAGGCTAGATTATGACAAGCTTGAGTAAGGCGCCCTTTACTTTAACATTTAGGCCAGCTCCAACACAAATTTGGCCAGTCCAACCAACTTTACGTAAATCCATGCCAAGTGGTCGTCTCCTTCTTTCTTGCAGACATTACAAATCGAAGTATGCAGACCGGAAGTGGGCTCGATGGCTTCTTTGAAATAGATGGAGAGGAGCTCTCTTTTCTACGTCCCGTTTCTCATGTCACACTCCAAATCATCTTCGGTGAGTGTCTCCTTTATCGTCCACTACACTCTACAAGCTTAAACGCATTGAGTCTTGCATCATGTCAAACCCATCCGAAAGAGGAAGTCAGTACGCCCACCATTTCAGCTCCTTACCTATATTTTTCTACTTTGGTGCCACGTGAACGTCACGCACCTCTGCCTCCTCTACTCTTCTCTCACCTTTTCCTTCTACCTCATTATCTGCCAGCACCCTCTTTATAGGCTCCCTTTCATCTCTTCATTAGTCTCAATCTCGATTGTGGCATGATTAAATAATGCACAGATTCATAATCCAGGTCAAACTAGCACAGATTAGACTGGATCCGACTTACTCAAGCTCTAAATGAAAATGGATGTTGTTTTAGCATAGCTTTGCTCGGATTGCCACCAACTTTTGATTTTCATTTTTCATTCTTTCACTTCAGTTTGTCCTAATCCACTTTGCCTCAGTTCCGTCTCCTGCTTCTACTTCTCCTTCACTCGCCCTTTCGAGGGCAAAGCTGCAAAAAAGTCGAATTCCAATCTGACTATCTCACTTCTCAATCCTTTTTTCCCTGTAGAGAATAACTCTACCTGACTTTTACAATAACGAGTAAAATTGTTCGCTTTTGCTCCAGACAGCCTGCTTTGTACCCGCAATGCATTTGCGCCTGTCTGTTTGTTTGCCCAAGTTTGTGTGTGCAACATTGTCCACTTTCACTTTTGTTCATTTGGAGTGGCCTTAATTGGCGTCCAACGAAAACAAGCAGGAACGTGTGTGTGCTTGTGTGTGTGGGTGTGAAGGCGCGTTCTCCTCATCCTCGCCAACTAACTTATCCTTCTAGTTAGTCAAATCGACTACTAGGAGAGCGTTGGCAGACGATGAGGTAGGAGGAGGAGGAGGAGAGTTGCGTGAGGGATCCAGAGATGAGAGGCGTTCTCGTGGCACTTAAGTAGACAAATAAGGGTAAGGAGTCAAAATGTAGGGACCAAATCAAACACTTTATGCATGCGTTGTCATGAGCGGACACTTTTCTGTGTTAAACTGTTCAATCATAGTGCCACCGTTCCTCATGCCAACACGCAGCTTAGCGGTCAATCACCTTGACTGTTTTGAACTAGGTAGGTGCTTAATCATCTGTTTTTACTCCAATCATCCACGCTATCCGACAGTGTCTAATGTGTCTGATTATTGTGTATAAAAGGAAGACTCCAGTGAACATTGAACGCAACTGCGATTGAATGCTGCAATTTTCGTGCCTAATATTACTTGTGTAGTTCTGAGGCACGTAGAATGAGCCTGTTGTGAGAGAGAAGGAAATGAGAGACAACGGCTCATTCGTGCTGATCCGAATCAGCAACCATATGCCAATTTTGTCCATCATTTTAGCCTTTCTTGTCTTATACATTAGTGGTCTCTCGGTTGCCTGCAACTAACTCATTGTGCAAAACTAATTTTCCTGAACTAAGCAGCTTGATCTTTTGATTACACTGTTTCGGGTCAATTTTTATAAATTCGGAATTGGTTTGACTTTTGTTGTTGTTTGGTGGTGGTGGTGGTGCCTTAACGCAAAAATTTTACTTGGGTATCGAGGTGCTCTCTGCACAATTTTTTCCATGATGGCATAAAAATGTAGGCAAAACTTAGGCAATCTGCACATACATTTTTAATTAATCGCCTGATCCATCGGTCAGTAAAACGAACAAACTTGATAGGGTTACGTGCCTAGAAAATGCAAAGCCCAAATAGTAAATTTTTCGTTTAATTTTTCCAATAATTGAGTGAACAGGATTGAAATGGGTAAACTGGAGCTTAAAGCGGATACAAATTACTTGGGAGCGGTGAATGGGTGTTACTAATAATAGGAGTATATAGGACACAAATAGAGCTGTATTATTTGAGCACGAATTTTTCAAATGAAATCCTAAATACTGCAGGTTTCATCATTACAAAGCCTGTTTAATATTGCAAGTTGCAGGCTTGCGAAAAACTTTTTCCAAACTTACTTAGGCCTAATGGTGCCCGAATGACTTTTCTTTTTGTGCCTTCTATCCCGACCAGCCGTACCAATGATGTCATGGCACGCTTGTGTCAGCAACAGAAACCGTGGCTTCAGGTTTAGTCTTGGGTCAAGGCCCTGTTAAGAGCAAGTAATGTTGGAGGAGCGGGCGCCTTTTTTTGCACCTCTGGTTAATGATAATGACAATGGGGCGTCAAAGTGGATGAAAACGTACTCTCGAGTCGAGCGATGAATGCGTGCGAAGGACTGGCCATTAAAAAGCATGTGAGGTCAAATGTGATTTGAGATTTCATCTTTGTCCTCTTCCATTTGTGAACGTGCATTCAATGTTTTTGCGCTGCCTCCATATGCTGAGAGAATAGTTTATTTTAGCAAAGTAGTGTATATCAATGTGGTCACACCCTCATGAAATGATTGATCCTGCCAAGTTCAAACACCTTGCAAGCATTCATCGGGATGACTTTGAACTGCCCTAGCACATGAATATCTTCAGTACAGATCGGCGTGTACGTTGTTTTCATGGTGTAAACCTAGTGGATATTGCTTGCCCTTGCCGTAGATGGGACGCAGTAATTGCCGTCCTTAGGGGCTAGGATGGTGGAAAGCCCTCCAGTAAAGCCAAGTCTTTTAATGAAAGCATTTGCACTTGCGAATCGGGCAATCTTATAGCAAAGGGCGTGGAAGCAGCTATTACTTGGGAGGTAGAAAAAGTTCCATCGTCCCTCCTCGAGTCGGTCTACCCGGCCCGTGGAATGACCCATCTAGCTATGTATGCTTGTTAGTTTCCTGATTTACACCCTCTTTCAGATTGCCCTTAGGCATCCAAGAAACAGTTGTACTGACCCTGATCGGAATCACTTCTGCTGTTAATTAGTGTGTATATGTAGCTTTTGCTTCGTAGTACCAAATCAAGGCTAGCTAGAAAACTGTTTACATCGTAAGCAATAAAGCTGATAAAGACTAGGCTTCCTTTCTGGTTTTGGAGCAGGAGTTGACCCGTTTGATCAACCAAACCTAAAGGTAGTGTGACTATCTTGACAGCAAAACAGGTGGACCCTAAGACGCAGTACCTCTGTAACCGTTCTCCCAAATGTTGCCATCGCCTTTATTTTGCAGAGATTTATTGAAACTTAGGTGTAATTTGCCAAATTTATTTTACATGCGACCTCATCACCGCGAGATGCTTGCCCATCATGCACAAAAATATGATTTTTGAAGTGCTAGGTCAATATCTGCGATACGCAAGTTTTTGGCCCCTCAACTTTGTGACTGGACGTTACTTTACTGGCCTGATTTAAGAATTTGGTATTTAGCTGTTGTTTAGCGTTTTTATTTGTGTAATAAAATGTAAACACAGGTGTCGCGGTGCATACTGAAGAGGATGGCAGAATCAGCTTCCAGTCCAATGCTGGACGCATTTGTTTTCCCTTGTGTACCCAGCTCTCGTTGGACATAAATTGTTGCGTTTGCTAGGCTTTTTGCCGTAATTTTGAGATTTTACCTTATTTGCAGCAACGTCTTTGGCAATGCCTTCTTTCTTCTGTTGAAAAGCGTTTTATCCATTCGTCAGGATTTGAAAACTTCACTTTGTTAATAGTAGCAGTAGTGGTGCGTCAAAGCTGTGAGTGTCTGCATTGGAGACACTCTGGTTTCCTCCGTGAGTGATGGCATCCTCCTGTTAGGGTGATACCGCGTTCTGGTCTGCTCGCTTCACTAGCAGAAGGTTGGTGTTGGGTTCACGAGTGACGTGTGGACTTAGCGCAAGCACGACTATGGTGGTGGTGGTTAACAGGATGTAAGCTGCTATCAGCTGTAGCCTTTTTTGCAAAGAAGGCTTTGTAGGTTAATGCAGTTTATAAACTTCTCCACGGCGGTTTGATTATCCTCTTTTAATGAAGGCGTGCAATCCGTAGGGGTCAGAAAGAGGCAAAGAAAGCGGTAAGTTAATTGCCTACATGTGGGTCGCCTGTGCTCTTCTCAACCAGCGCCTCGTTGCTGGCACACTGCACAAGTCTGTGCATCAGTCGATGGGTCGATAAAATCAGTAAGACCACCTGCTGTGCAGTCGCTGTAATTCTGTTGCCATTTGGTTAGTTTATCGATCTATGCATCGATCAATAGGACTGCAGGATGAGTTGAACTAAGAAAAATCTTACAGATAAATGAATGGACGCAGAGGAGCAAATCCATGCAAATGCACTTTTACTTTTGACGAGGGCATGGTTCACTCTTCCGATCTGCAGCAAGTTTTTAAACTCTCTCCTCCTCCTCCTGTCATTCTTCACCCATAATTTTTCCCATAC